>JAJPUD010008920.1:65706-81446 GCA_023553655.1 Myrmecobius fasciatus | reverse complement strand
GCATTTCTATTGGGCTTATATCCCAAAGAAATCATAAAGGAAGGAAAAGGCCCCACATGTGCAAGAATGTTTGTGGCAGCCCTTTTTGTAGTGGCTAGAAAATGGAAATTGAATAGATGCCCTTCAATTGGAGAATGGCTGAATAAATTATGGTATATGAATGTTATGGAATATTATTGTTCTGTAAGAAATGACCAGCAAGATGATTTCAGAGAGGCCTGGAGAGACTTACATGAACTGATGCTGAGTGAAATGAACAGAACCAGGAGATCATTATACACAGCAACAACAGTACTATATGACAATCAATTCTGATGGACATGGCTCTCTTCAACAATGAAATGTTTCAAACCACCTCCAATTGTTCACTGAAGAAAGCCATATACACCCAGAGAGAGGGATGCTAAATGTGGACCACAACATAACATTCTCATACTCCTTGATTGATGTTTGCTTACATTGTGTTTCCTTTATCTGATATATCGTTTGTGTAGATAAGATTTTTCTTGCACACCAATGATAAGTTTGGAAATATGTATACATATATTCGATTTGCCAATATTTTAACATAATTAACATGTAGTGGATATCATGCCATCTAGGGGAGGGGTGGGGAGTTGGGGGGAAAAATTTGTAACGGAAACCTATGTAAGGGTTATTGTTGAAGAATTACCCACACATATGTTATGCAAATAAAATAAAAATTAAAAAAAAACTTTACATATACTTTGTATATGTAAATCAAAAAAAATGATTAGTTGTATCTAATTAAAACCTTCAGCAAGCATCATATGTAATGGACTCAAACTAAAACCATTCCCAGTAAGATCAGGAGTGAAACAAGGCTGCCCACTGTCACCAATATTATTTAATATCGTCTTAGAAATGTTAGCTTTGGCAATAAGAGAAGAAAAAGAGATTAAAGGAATTAGAGTAGGTAATGAGGAAACTAAATTATCACTCTTTGTATATGACATGATGATATACCTAGAGAACCCTAAAGACTCAACTAAAAAACTACTAGAAACAATTCACAATTTTATCAAAGTTGCAGGATACAAAATAAATCCACATAAATCATCAGCATTTTTATATATTACCAATAAAGTTCAGCAGCAAGAGATACAAAAAGAAATTCCATTCAAAATAACAACTGATAGTATAAAATATTTGGGAATATATCTGCCAAGGGAAAGTCAGGAACTATATCAACTAAATTACAAAACACTTTCCACACAAATACAATCAGATCTAGTCAATTGGAAAAACTTAAAATGCACATAGGTAGGCCGAACGAATATAATAAAAGTGACAATACTACTCAAACTAATTTACTTATTTAGTGCCATACCAATCAAACTCCCAAGAAATTATATTACAAATCTAGAAAAAAATAGTAGCAAAATTCATTTGGAAGAACAAAAGGTCAAGAGTTTCAAGAGAATTAATGAAAAAAAAAAAGGCTGATGATGGTGGTCTTGCTGTAACAGATCTAAAACTATATTACAAAGCAGCGGTCATCCAAACCATTTGTTCCTGGCTAAGAAATAGAATAGTCAATCAGTGGAATAGGATAGAATCACAAGACAAACTAGGCAAGAACTATAGCGATCTAGTCTTTGATATACCCAAAGACCCCAGCTTCTGGGATAATTACTCACTATTTGGAAAACAACTGCTGGGAAAATTGGAAACTAGTGTGGAAGAAATTAGTGCTTGACCCACATCTAACACCACATACCAAGAAAAGATCTAAATGGGTTCATGATCTGGATATAAAGAGTGATATTATAAGTAAATTAGAGGAACGTAATATAGTTTACCTCTCAGACCTATGGAGATGGAATAAATTTATGTACAAAGAAGAACTTGGACTCTTAATTGAAAACCAGATAGATAACTTTGACTATATTAAGTTAAAAAGTTTTTGTACAAACAAAACCAATGCAGTCAAGATTAGGAGGGAAGCAATAAATTGGGAAATCATCTTTACATTTAAGAGTTCTGATAAATGTCTCATCTCTAAAATATATAGAGAATTGTCTCATATTTATAAAAATTCAAGCCATTCTCCAATTGATAAGTGGTCGAAGGATATGAACAGACAATTTTCAGAGGATGAAATTAAAACTATTTATAGTCATGTGAAAAGATGCTCCAAATCACTATTGATCAGAGAAATGCAAATCAAGACAACCCTGAGGTACCACTACACACCTGAAAGATTGACTAAAATGACAGGAAAAGTTAGTGATGATTGTTGGAGGCAATGTGGGAGGGCCAGGATACTGATGCATTGTTGGTGGAGCTGTGAATGGATCAGCCATTCTGGAGAGCAATTTGGAGCTATGCTCAAACAGTTATCAAACTGTGCATACCATTGACCCAGCAGCATTTCTGTTGGGCTTGTATCCCAAAGAGGTCATAAAGGAAGGAAAGGGCCCCACATGTGCAAGAATGTTTGTGGCAGCCCTTTTTGTAGTGGCTAGAAACTGGAAACTGAATAGATGCCCTTCAATTGGAGAATGGCTGAATAAATTATGGTATATGAATATTATGGAATATTATTGTTCTGTAATAAATGACCAGAAGCACAATTTCAGAGAGGCCTGGAGAGACTTGCATGAACTGATGCTGAGTGAAATGAGCAGAACCAGATCATTATATATGGCAACAACAATACTATATGACGATCAATTCTGATGGACATGGCTCCCTTCAACAATGAAATGTTTCAAACCACTTCCAATTGTTCACTGAAGAAAGCCATATACACCCAGAAAGAGGGATATGAAATGTGGAGTACAACATAACATTTTCATATTCTTGATTGATGTTTGCTTACATTGTGTTTCCTTTATCTGATATGTCTTTTGTATAGATAAGATTTTTCTTGCACAACAATGATACGTTTGGAAATAGCTACACACATATTCGATTTGTCAAGTATTTTAACATAATTAACATGTAGTGGATATCCTGCCATCTAGGGGAGGGTTAGGGAGTTGGGGGAAAAATTTGTTACAGAAAGCTATGTAAGCGTTAATGTTGAGGAATTACCCACACATATGTTATACAAATAAAATAAAATTTAAAAAAAAGGTCTATCACACCTAACTTTTCTAACAATTAGTTTATCTCCCTAGCTTCTTTCTTATTTACTTGGTGTTTTAATTTATCTAATTCTGGGAGAGCAAGGTTGAGATCCCCCACTAGTATAGTTTAGCTATCTATTTCTTCTTGAATCTCTTTTAATTTCTCCCCTAGGAACTTGGATGCTATTGCACTTGGTGCATACATATTTAATATTGATATTGCTACATTATCTATGCTACCCTTTAATAAAATAGTTTCCTTCCTTATCTCTTTTGATTAGATCTATCTTTGCTTTTCCTTTGTCTGAGATAAGGATTGCTACCCCTGCTTTTTTGTTGTTGTTGTGGTTCACCTGAAGCATAATAGGTTCTGCTCCAGCCTTTTACATTCATCCTATATGTGTCACTATGCTTTAGATGTATTTCTTGTAGACAGCATATTGTGATATTCTGGATTTTAATCCAGTCTGATATCCGCTTCCACTTTATGGGAGAGTTCATCCCATTCACATTCACAGTTAAAATAACTAATTCTTTATTTCCTGCCATCTTATTTACTCAAGTTATGTTTTTCCCTTTCCTTTCCCCTTTCTCCCTTCCCCCCTCCTCAGTATTTTGCTTTTGATGACTCCTTCCCCCAAAAAATCCTCCCCCTTTTAGAGCCCCTCCCCTTTTTTTTACTCCTTTCCCCTGATTCTTCTATTTTCCCTTCTATTGGTTTATCCCTTTCTTTTCCTCCTTTCCCTCCCACTTCCCTATAGTGAAGGACAAGTTTCTCTGTGAAATCAAAAGTGTCTGATAAACACTTTTAGAGCCCAATCTGATGAGAGTAAGATTTACACAATATTCATCTCCCTCCCTTCTTTCTCTCAATTATATTTGGTTTTCTTAGCCTCTTCATGAGATTTTACCTTATTTTTACCTCCTTTTTTTTTTAAAAAAAAATCTTATTTTACCAACTTTTCCCTCTTTCATCAGTATGATAACCTTTCCCCCTCTAGTTTTCTTTTTCATATTATTGAAGTAATATCTACTTATACCCCCAATCTTTAAGTATCCCCATAGTAGAAATTCCTTTTTACCTTTTTTATGCTTCTCTTAAGTTCTGTGTTTGGAGGTCGAATTTTTTGTTCAGATCTGGTCTTTTCATTAGAAATAGGTGAAATTCACATATATATCATTAAATGACCTTCCCTGGAGGATAATGCTCATTCTAGCTGGATAGGTAATTCTTGGCTGTAATACAAGTTCCTTTGCCTTTCGGAATACCTGGTTCCAGGCCCTCAGATCCTTCAATGTGGAGGCTGACTGATCATGTGTGATTCTAATTATAGAAGCTTGGTATTTGAATTGTTTTTTTCTAGCTGTTAGCAAAATCTTTTCCTTGGTGTGATAGACATGATATTCCTTGGGGTTTTAATTTTGGGGTCTCTTTCAGGAGGTGATTGGTGAATTCTTTCAATGGTGATTTTGCCTTCTGATTCTACAACCTCAGGGCAGTTTTCTTTCAGGATTTCCTGGAAGATAGTATTTAGATTCTTTTTTTCATGATGGCTTTCAGGAAGACCAATAATCCTTAGATTGTCTCTCCTAGATCTATTTTCCAATTCAGTTGTTTTTCCTAGGAGATATTTCATATTTTCTTCTATTTTTTTCATTTTCTTATTTTTGTTTGACTCTTTTTTGTTTGTTTGTTTATTTTTGTTTTTAATTTTAACTCACTTATTGAGTCTCTACTAAGTGAAAGTCCCATTCCTCCACTCAAGGAACTTACATCAAATAAGGATTAAGTGATTTGTCCAAAATCACACAGCTAGCAAGAGTTTAAGGCCAGTTTTGAACTCAGGTTTTTTTGACTTCAGGGGTGATTCTCTATACAATAATAATTACTCTTCCTCTCATCGATTGGCCAACAATAGGTCCCAGCTCAAACCTCATTTGACTACTGTTTGGGCTCTGCTGGGTCAGAGTGAGTGTAAATAGCAGTTGTTTCTATTTTGGTCAGAAACTCTGAGGATCTTTCCCTTTTAGAATTGATTTTCTTCACTAGATGTAAAAAAAAAGATCATTCTTTTCTTTGTTTCTTACCTATCCTTAAATACTGAATGGGTGTTGCCTTAGACAAACTAATACCTGAGAAAAGACCTTAGTTTAAAAAGGCCTATATCTAGAGCCATCTTCTGTCATCTTGACCTATGTCTTGCTATTGCTCTCATATGATTCTATTTGATTTTTTGTTGTTGGTTTTTTTTTAAATTTTATTTTATTTGCAAAACATTTGTATGGGTAATTCTTCAACATTAAACCTTACAAACCTTTCTGTTACAAGTTTTTCCTTCCTACTCCCCACCCCTCCTCTAGATGGCAGGATATCCACTATGTGTTAATTATGTTAAACTACTTGACAAATCGAATATATGTTTACATATTTCCACACTTATCATTGTTGTGCAAGAAAAATCGTATCTACAAGAAAGACATATCAGATAAAGGAAACACAATGTAAGTAGACATCAATCGAGAGTATGAAAATATTATGTTGTGGTCCACATTTCACATCCCTCTCTCTGGGTGTATATGGCTTTCTTCAGTGAACAATTGGAAGTGGTTTGAGACAATTCTTTGTTGCAGAGAGCCATGTCCATCAGAATTGATCATCATGTAATACTGTTGTTGCTGTGTATAATGATCCCCTGGTTCTGCTCGTTTCACTCAGCATCAGTTCATGCAAGTCTCTCCAGGCCTCTCTGAAATTGTCCTGCTGGTCGTTTCTTACAGAGCAATAATATTCCATAACATTCATATACCATAATTTGTTCAGCCACTCTCCAATTGATGGGCATCCATTCATCTTCCAGTTTATAGCCACTAAAAAAAGGGCTGCCACAAACATTCTTGCACATGTGGGACCCTTTCCTTCCTTTATGATTTCTTTGGGATATAAGCCCAATAGAAATGCTGCTGGGTCAAAGGGTATGCACAGTTTGTTGACTTTTGAGGCATAGCTCCAAATTGCTCTACAGAATGGCTGGATCTGTTCACAGCTCCACCAACAATGCATAAGTATCCCAGACTTCCCAGAACCCCTCCAACATTCATCATTAACTTTTCCTGTCATTTTAGCCAATCTTTCAGGTGTGTAGTGGTACCTCAGGGTTGTCCTAATTTGCATTTCTCTGATCAATAGTGATTTGGAGCACCTTTTCATATGACTAGAAATAGTTTTCATTTCATCATCTGAAAATTGTCTGTTCATATCCTTTGACCAATTATCGAATGGAGAATGTCTTGAATTCTCATAAATATGAGACAGTTTTCTATATATTTTAGAGATAAGACCGTTATCAGAACCCTTAAATGTAAAGATGATTTCCCAATTTATTGCTTCCCTCCTAATCTTGATTGCATTAGTTTTGTTTGTACAAAAAATTTTTAACTTAATATAGTCGAAGTAATCTATCTGGTGTTCAATTAAGAGTTCCAGTTCTTCTTTGGACGTAAATTTATTGCATCTCCATAGGTCTGAGAGGTAATGTATATTGCGTTCCTCTAATTTACTTATAATATCACTCTTTATATCCAGAACATGAAACCATTTAGATCTTATCTTGGTATGTGGTGTTAGGTATGGGTCAAGCTCTAATTTCTTTGCACACTAGTTTCCAATTTTCCCAGCAGTTTTTATCAAATAGTGAGTACTTAGCCCAGAAGCTGGGGTCTTTGGGTTTATCAAAGATTCTATTGCTATAGTTATTGCCTAAGTTTTCTTGTGATTCTATCCTATTCCACTAATCGACTACTCTATTTCTTAGCCAGGAGCAAATGGTTTTGATGACCGCTGCTTTGTAATATAGTTTTAGATCTGGTACAGCAAAACCACCATCATCAGCCTTTTTTTTTTCATTAATTCTCTTGAAACTCTTGACCATTTGTAATTCCAAATGAATTTTGCTACTATTTTTCTAGATCTGTAAAATAATTTCTTGGGAGTTTGATTGGTATGGCATTAAATAAGTAAATTAGTTTGAGTAGTATCGTCATTTTTATTATATTCGCTTGGCCTCCCCATGAGCGTTTAATGTTTTTTTCAATTGACTAGGTCTGATTTTATTTGTGTGGAAAGTGTTTTGTAGTTTAGTTCATATAGTTCCTGAGTTTCCCTTGACAGATAAATTCCCAAGTATTTTGAACTATCAACAGCTATTTTGAATGGAATTTCTTTTTGTATCTCTTGAAGCTGAACTTTATTGGTGATATATAAAAATGCTGATGATTTATGTGGATTTATTTTGTATCCTGCAACTTTGCTAAAGTTGTGAATTGTTTCTAGTAATCTTGAGTTGCGTTTCTAGGGTTCTCTCAGTATATCATCATGTCATCTGCAAAGAGTGATAATTTGGTTTCCTCACTACCTACTCTAATTCCTTTAATCTCTTTTTCTTCTCTTATTGCCAAAGCTAACATTTCTAAGACAATATTAAATAATAATGGTGACAGTGAGCAGCCTTGTTTCGCTCCTCACCTTATTGGGAATGGTTCTAGTTTGTCTCCATTACATACAATGCTTGCTGATGGTTTTAAGTAGATAGTACTAATCATTTTAAGGAAAAGCCCATTTATTCATATACTCTCTAGTGTTTTTAATAGGAATGGTTGTTGGATTTTATCAAATGCTTTTTCTGCATCTATTGAGATAATCATATTTTTTTTTGTTAATTTTGTTAATACAATTGATTATGCCAATAGTTTTCCTAATATTGAACCAGCCCTGCATTCCTGATATAAATCCTACTTGGTCATGGTATATTATCCTGGGGATAACTTTCTGTAATCTCGTTGCTAAAATCTTATTTAAAATTTTTGCATCAATATTCATTAGGGAAATGGGTCTATAGTTTTCTTTCTCAGTTTTCACCCTACCTGGTTTAGCTTTCAGCACCATATCTGTGTCATAGAAGGAATTTGGTAGTATATGTTATTTCCCTATTTTTTCAAATAGTTTATATAGTATTGGGATTAATTGTTCTTTGAATGTTTGGTAGAATTCAAATGTAAATCCGTCTGGTACTGGAGATTTTTTCTTAGGGAGTTGGTTAATAGCTTGTTCTATTTCTTTTTCTAATATGGGGCTATTTAAATAATTTATATCCTCTTCTGTTAACCTGGGCAATCTATATTTTTGTAGCTATTACTCCATTTCATTTAGATTATCAAACTTACTGGCATAAAGTTGGGCAAAGTAACTCCTAATTATTACTCAAATTTCCTCCTCATCGGAGGAAAATTCTCCCTTATCATTCTTGAGACTAACTATTTGATTTTCCTCTTTCCTTTTTCTTATCAAATTTACTAAAGGCTTATCTATTTTGTTGTTTTTTTTTGTAAAACCAACTCTTTGTTTTATTTATTAAATCAATAGTTTTCTTATTTTCAATTTTATTAATTTCCCCCTTTTTTAGAATTTCCTATTTGTTATTTAATTGAGGGTTTTTAATTTGTTCTTTTTCTAGTTTTTTTTTTAATAATAAGCCCAATTCATTGATGTTTTCTTTCTCTATTTTATGCAAGTAAGCATTTAGAGATATAAAATTGCCCCTTATAACCGCTTTGGCCGTATCCCACACATTTTGGTATGTTGTCTCCTTATTGTCATTCTCCTGGATGAAATTATTGATTGTGTCTATGAATTGCTCTTTCACCCATTCATTCTTCAGGATTAGATTATTTAATTTCCAATTAACTTTTGGTTTATTTTCTCCTGGCCTTATATTGCATGTGATTTTTATTGCATCATGATCTGAAAAAGATGCATTTACTATTTCTGCCTTTCTGCATTTGATTTTGAGGTTTTTATGCCTTAATACATGGTCAATTTTTGTATAAGTTCCATGAACCGCTGAGAAAAAAGTTAACTCCCTACTGTCTCCATTAAATTTTCTCCACAGAGATATCATACCTAACTTTTCTAACAATTGGTTTCCCTCCCTAGTTTCTTTCTTATTTATTTTATGGTTTGATTTATCTAATTCTGGGAGAGCAAAGTGAGATCCCCCACTAGTATAGTTTTCCTGTCTATTTCTTCCTGCATCTCTCTTAATTTCTCCCATGGGAATTTAGATGCTATTGCACTTGGTACATACATATTTAGTATTGATATTGGTACATTATTTATGGTACCCTTTAATAAAATATAGTTTCCTTCCTTATCTCTTTTGATTAGATTTATCTTTGCTTTTACTTGATCTGATATTAGGATTGCTATTTCTGCTTTTTTGTTTTGTTTTGTTTTGTTTACTTGAAGCATAATAGGTTCTGCTCCAGCGTTTTACATTCATCCTATATGTGTCACTATGCTTTAGATGTGTTTCTTGTAGACAACATATTGTGGGATTCTGGATTTTAATCCAGTCTGATATCCTCTTCCACTTTATAGGAGAGTTCATCCCATTCACATTCACAGTTAGAATAATTCTTTATTTCCTGCCATCTTATTTACTCAAGTTATGTTTTTCCCTTTCCTTTCCCCTTTCTCCCTTCCCCCCTCCTCAGTATTTTGCTTTTGATGACTCCTTCCCCCAAAAAATCCTCCCCCTTTTAGAGCCCCTCCCCTTTTTTTTACTCCTTTCCCCTGATTCTTCTATTTTCCCTTCTATTGGTTTATCCCTTTCTTTTCCTCCTTTCCCTCCCACTTCCTTATAGTGAAGGACAAGTTTTCCTGTGAAATCAAAAGTGTCTGATAAACACTTTTAGAGCCCAATCTGATGACAGTAAGATTTACACAATGCTCATCTCCCTCCCTTCTTTCTCTCAATTATATTAGGTTTTCTTTGCCTCTTCATGAAATTTTACCTTATTTTTACCTCCTTTTTTTAAAATCTTAATTTAACAACTTTTCCCTCTTTCCCCCAGTATGATAACCTTTCTCCCTCTAGTTTTCTTTTTCATATTATCGAAGTAATATCTAATTGTACCCCCAATCTTTAAGTATCCCCATAGTAGAAATAAAGTTCTCAAGAATCCTTTCTTTTTTATCTTTTTTTATGCTTCTCTTGAGTTCTGTGTTTGGAGGTCGAATTTTTTTGTTCAGATCTGGTCTTTTCATTAGAAATAGGTGAAATTCACCTATATCATTAAATGACCATCTTCTTCCCTGGAGGATAATGCTCATTCTAGCTAGACAGGTAATTCTGGGCTGTAATCCAAGTTCCTTTGCTTTTTGGAATATCAAGTTCCAGGCCTTTCGATCCTTCAATGTGGAAGCTGACAGATTGTGTGTAATTCTAATTATATTTCCTTAGTATTTGAATTGTTTCTTTCTAGCTGCTAGCAAAATCTTCTCCTTGGTGGGATAGCCCTGAAATTTAGCCATGATATCCCTGAGTTTTAATTTTGGGATCACTTTCAGGAGGTGATATGTGAATTCTTTCAATGGTGATTTTGCCTTCTGATTCTACAACCTCAGGGCAGTTTTCTTTCAGGATTTCCTGGAAGATAGTGTTTAGATTCTTTTTTTCATTATTTCTTTCAGGAAGTCCAATAATCCTTAGATTGTCTCTCCTAGATCTATTTTCCAAGTCAGTTGTTTTTCCTAGTAGATGTTTCATATTTTCTTCTATTTTTTAATTTACTTGTTTTTGTTTGACTTGTTTTGTTTTGATCACTCACTCAAGTGAATTGAGTCATTCACTTGCATTTGTTCAATTCTTATTTTTAAAGTGTTGTTTTCTTCAGTTACCTTTTTAAGCTCCTTTTGTAACTGGCCAATTGAAATTTTATTCATTGCACTCTTTTTCCACTTCACTAATTTTATTTTTCAGTGCATTGTTGACTATTTCCAATTCACCAATAATTTGGTGTCTTTTTCATATCTCTTTTGCAGGGCATTATATCCTTCTTGTAGGGCATTAAATCCTTCTTGCACCGATCTCAGTTTATTTTCCCATTTATCATCCATCTCTTTTTTGAGATTCTTTATGCAATCTTCCAGAAAGGCTTTTTGAAAAGGGGACCAAGTTATATCTCCCTTGATGGCTTCTTCTGGAGTTGTTTTGCCTATAGGAACTTCAGGATATAGGGTCTGCCTTTTTTTCTCTTCATAAAAGCTGTCTATGGTAAGAGCTCTCTTCTGCTTCTTACTCATTTTTTATTTTTTTTTTAAAACTTGGGGTCTGTGCAAAGCAGAGAAGAGGCCGCTAGCTATGGTAGTTTTCCCTGGGGCAATTCCGCTAAGTAACTTCCGGTGCCTGGCCAGTTGGGCTAGGGCCTTGTGTTTGTAATGAGTTACTAACTGCCTTTTACAAAAGGCAGATCTGCCAGAGCACCTGCCCGCAATCATGGCAGAGTGTCCCGAGTGCCTCAGAAGCACTCACTAGCTGTTTTGAGTTTCTGCCACGCTGAGTCCCACCCAGTTTCCTTCCCTGTCTCCCAGACGCTGGGCAAAGTGTTTGCCCCCTCTGCCCAACTGAAACAGACCTCTACGAAGTTCTTCAAACATAACTTCAGCAAACAGAATTTCTTAGTCCAAATATTTCTGGGTTCAGTGACTTAAAGATCAGTTCAAAGGCTTATTTTACTGTTGATTTGTGAGAAGGTCAGAGGAGGACACAGAGAGTCCCTCACTCCACCATCTTGGCTCCGCCCATCTCACATAGTTTTTTTTGTTTTTTTAAAGGATAAGAAAGAGAAAATATAAGAAATTCCACAAGGTTAAATTGTTTATATTTCTATATGGCAAGATAATTTTTTAACTCTTAAAAAGTGTATTACTGTAAGACCAATTAGAGTAGGGATATATAAACAGCGTGTGGATATAAGATGACTATCATGGAAGAATAATCCAAAAAATAAAATAAATAGATGAAAAAAAATTGCATTGGAAAAAGGAGGGGGGAAATGGAATGGGATAAATTATCTCAGATAAAAGAGGCATGAAAGAGCTATTATAATGGAGAGAAAGAAACCTTACTCATCAAAATTGGCTCAAAGAGGAATAATGTACCTAATTAGATGGATACAAAAATTTTATCTTATTCTATAAAAAATAAAAAGGAATGGGTATAACAGAAGGAGCAGAGACTGATTAAAAAAGATGGTTACATTGGTGAATGTATTGATCAAAGTAGCCCAGATCTCAGTACATAATAGGCATTTTTAAAATCCCACTTATGAACTGGAGAAGAAAATGGCAAATCACTTCAGGATCTTTGCCAAAAAAACCTTGAATAGGGATATAAGGTGTCAGACACAACTGAAAAACGACAGAATAATAACTTTAATAGTGCTTGTAAATTGAAACTTTCCAAGTACCAAAGTAAAAATGCCCTAGTCTTACCTTACACTTTTAACACAGTCTCTGTGTGTGTATGTATGTATATGTGTGTTTGTCTGTCTTTCTGTCTCTTTTCCTGTTTGTATGTTTGCCTCTCACATTTTCTCCAAATATTTTTATATTGTACATATGTATAAAAGTGTGTAGTGTGTATATATTACAGGTAAACATGTGTATATATAAATATATAAGTGTGTATGTAGTTCATAATATATTTATATATCCTACCATTAATATCATGCCACACTTTTTATTTCATCCAACTTAGCCTTTGGTCACCCTAGTACTACTCTTCTTTTGCCTCCACTCATTTGTGTTAATCATGATAAATTCCAGTTTCAATGGTTGTATATAGCTGTTCTTTATTGGTGATATTGCTTTGTCTGACTCATTCTGTTAATAAATGAGATTTTTACATCTTAACTACTTACTTGATCCCCAAGGAAATGTCACAACCATTTCATCAAATTATCACGGATCATTTATGTCTCATATGTTGTATAATCCTAGTAGGATCTAAATATTAGAGCATAAGACATAATTTCTTTTTTCTTTTTTTTTTCTTTTTTTTTAAATTTTTATTAATACTTTTTATTTGCAAAACATATGTATGGGTAATTCCTAAACATTAACCCCTACAAAGCTTTCTGTTACAAATTTTCCCCCCTACTCCCCACCCCTTCCCTAGATGGCAGGATATCCACTACATGATAATTATGTTAGAATACTTAAGAAATCGAATATATGTATAGTTATTGCATCATTTTTGTGCAGGAGAAATCATATATACAAGAAAGAATAATCTGATAAAGGAAATACAATGCAAGTAAACCTCAATTAGAGAACATGAAAATGTTATGTTGTGGTCCACATTTCACATCCCTCTCTCTGGGTGTATATGGCTCTCTTCACCAAACAATTGGAACTGGTTTGAAGCATTTCATTGTTGAAGAGAGTCATGTCCATTGGAACTGATCCTCATATAGTATTGTTGTTGCCGTGAATGATGATCTCCTGGTTCTGCTCATTTCACTCAGCATCAGTTCATGCAAGTCTCTCCAGGCCTCTCTGAACTCGTCCTGCTGGTCGTTTCTTACAGAGCAATAATATTCCATAACATTCATATACCATAATTTATTCAGCCACTCTCCAATTGATGGGCATCCATTCAGTTTCCAGTTTCTAGCCACTACAAAAAGAGCTGCCACAGACATTCTTGCACATGTGGGGCCCTTTCCTTCTTTTATGATTTCTTTGTGTATAAGCCCAATAGAAACACTGCTGGGTCAAAGAGTATGCACAGTTTGATAACTTTTTGAGCATAGCTCCAAATTGCTCTCCAGAATGGTTGGATCCATTCACAGCTCCACCAACAATGCATCAGTGTCCCAGTTTTCCCACATCCCCTCCAACATTCATCGTTATCTTTTCCTGTCATTTTAGCCAATCTGATAGGTGTGTAGTGGTACCTCAGAGTTGTCTTAATTTGCATTTCTCTGATCAATAGTGATTTGGAGCAACTTTTCATATGACTAGAAATAGTTTTAATTTCATCATGTGAAAATTGTCTGTTCATATCCTTTGACCATTTATCATTTGGAGAATGGCTTGAATTCTTATAAATATGAGACAATTCTCTATATATTTTAGAGATAAGCCTTTATCAGAACCATTAAATATAAAGATGATTTCCAAATTTGATGCTTCCTTTCTAATCTTGTCTGCATTAGTTTTATTTGTACAGAAACTTTTTAACTTAATATAATCAAAATTATCTATCTGGTGTTCAATTAAGAGTTCCAGATCTTCTTTGGACATAAATTTATTCCATCTCCACAGGTCTGAGAGGTAAAGTATCCTATGTTCCTCTAATTTGGTTATAATATCACTCTTTATATCTAGATCATGAACCCATTTAGATCTTATCTTCGTGTGTGGTGTTAGGTGTGGGTCCAGCCTTAATTTCTTCCACACTAGTTTCCAATTTTCCCAGCAGTTTTTTCCGAATAGTAAGTACTTATCCCAAAAGCTGGGGTCTTTGGGTTTATCAAACACTAAATTGCTAACATGATTACCTAGCTTGTCCTGACATCCTATCCTATGCCAGTGATCTATTGCTCTATTTCTCAGCCAGTACCAAATGGTTTTGATGACCGCTGCTTTATAATATAGTTTTAGATCTGTTACAGCAAGGCCACCTTCATCTGTCTTTTTTTTTTCATTAATTCCCTTGAAATTCTTGACCTTTTGTTCTTCCAAATGAACTTTGCTACTATTTTTTCTAGATCTGTAAAATAATTTCTTGGGAGTTTGATTGGTATGGCGCTAAATAAGTAAATTAGTTTGGGTAGTATTGTCATTTTTATTATATTCGCTCTGGCCTACCAATGAGCACTTAATGTTTTTCCAATTGACTAGGTCTGATTTTATTTGTGTGGAAATTGTTTTGTAGTTTAGTTCATATAGTTTCTGACATTTTCTTGGCAGATAGATTGCCAAATATTTTATGCTATCATCCGTTATTCTGAATGGAATTTCTTTTTCTATGCCTTGCTGCTGAACTTTGTTGGTAATATATAAGAATGCTGATGATTTATGTGGAAATATTTTGAATCCTGCAACTTTACTAAGATTGTGAATTGTTTCTAGTAGTTTTTTAGTTGAGTTTCTAGGGTTCTCTAAGTATACCATCATGTCATCTGCAGAGTGATAATCGTAATTTCTTTTTCTCTTTGTATTCCTAGTGTCAAGTATATGTCTTCGAGAAGAGAAAGTGTTTTTAAAAAATGTTTAAGTAAATTAGAAGTTTAAATAAATTAGGTCTTGATGAATGAGTGACTTTTTTATAATTTGCCTTTGAAACATATAAATTCTTTTAAAAAAGAATACTTTGTATTTCTACATACGCTTTCCTAATAAGTGCACTAAATTAAGAAGAGGACTATTATTTTCACTTTACTTTTAGAGACATTAAGGAATTTGTTTGCTTTTGCAAAAATATACCCATTCAATTGTCAATGCTAACCATATCACTTTAGTATAATTTAAAAAATAGATTGCAAACTGTACCACTACTACCTGATCTGTTGTAAAGGTCAAAAACTTAACAGAATTATCATGTTTTCAGTTCATTGCACTCTTTTTACACTTCACTAATTTTATTTTTCAGTGTATTATTACCTATTTCCAATTCACCAATTTTGTTTTTCAATAAATTGGTGTCTTTTTATTTATTTATTTATTTTTTTTAATAAAGCTTTTTATTTGCAAAACATATGAGTGACTTTTCAACATTGACCTTTGCAAAAAAAAAAAAA
>JAJPUD010008920.1:1236-65306 GCA_023553655.1 Myrmecobius fasciatus | reverse complement strand
AGCCTTGTGACATGGAGACCAATTTATGTCTCTCTTTGGGGCTTTTTCTGGAGTTGCTTTACCTTTAGGGGCCTCAGGATTTGAGGTCTGTTCTTCCCTCTCTCCATAAAAGTTGTCTATGGTGAGAGCTCTTTTTGGTTTTTTATTCATTTTTTTTTAAAGGTGTGAGGTCTGTTTAGGGCAAAGGTGGGACAGCTGCTTTAATTTGCCCTGGGGCAGTTCTGCTGATTGAGTTATTTCCGGAACTGGGCAGTTCTGCTGATTGAATTATGTCAGGGCTGGGCAGCTCCACTGATTGAATTATTTCTGGTGCTTATCAGACCTGTTGTTTGATTGATTGCTTTAAGGTGCTGTGTAATGGCAGCTAGTTACGATGCTCATCAGGGGTTCAGTGGTTCACAATCTATCCCCCTCAAAAGGCAGACCCTCCAAACCACCTGCCCACAATCAGGACAAATTGTTCCAAGAGGCTCTCAGAAGACTCCCAGGTGTGTGAAAAGCACAACGCTCCCACTCCTGTTCTGACTCCTGTTCCAGCTCCCTGCTCCAGCTCCCTGCCCCGGTCTCCCTGTGCTGCAGTCTGGGTTCAGCAGGCCACCCCCTGCCCCATTAAAACAGACCTGTTTTGAGGTTCTTCCAGAGTATCTTCTTCTAGAATCGCGTTGCTCTCCGGATATTGTGGATTTTTTTGCTTCAGAATCAGTCTAGAGGCTTCATATTTTGTTGGTTTGAGGGGAGGTTAGAGGAGGTTACAGAGAATCCTGTCTGATCTCCGCCACCATGGCTCCGCCCCCGGAAGGAAGACAAAATTGGTGTCTTTTTCATATCTCTTTTGCAGGGCATTATATCCTTCTTGCAAGATATTGTATCCTTGCACTGATTTCAATTTATTTTCCCATTTATCCTACAGCTCTCTTTTGAGATTCTTTATGCAATCTTCTAGAAAGGCCTTTTGAAAAGGGGACCAGTGATGGTTGTCTATGACTTCCTCTGGAGTTTTGTCTAAAGGAACCTCAGGATCTGTGGTCTGCCCTTCTTTCTCTCGATAGAAGCTGTCTATGGTGAGACCTCTCTTTTGCTTCTTCATTTTTTTAGACAGTGTGGAGGTCTGCTTAAGGCTAGAGAAGCAGGGCTGTGCTAGTTTACCCTGAGGCAATTCTGCTAATTAACTTAAGGTGCTGGGCCAGTGGGGGCTAGGGCTTTACCTGAAGTATTCCTTAAAAAAGGCAAATCTGCCAGAACACCTGCCCCCAATCAAGGCAGAGAGTCCCGAGTGCCTCAGATATACTTCAGGTGTTTGGAGTTTCGAGTTTCAAGTTTCTGCCACACTGAGCTGAGTCCCACCCTCACTTCAGTAAACTGTTTACCCCTCTGCCCGAGTTAAACAGACCTGATATGAAGTTCTTCAGAGATATCTGCAAGCAGTGTCCAAATATTTTTGGAGTCGTTGACTTGAAGATCAGTTCAGAGGCTTATTTTATTGTTGATTTGAGAGAAGATCAGAGGAGGACACAGAGAGTCACATTTTCACTCCGCCATCTTGGCTCCCGTTGCCATGTTTTCTAATGAAATTTTAAATTCCCATTAATATCATGGTAAATAACATCATAATAGTCTAAATTTGTAATTTTGCCTCTTCATATATAAAGTGCATTTTAGTCATTAGCTCAACAAGTGGCTACTAATTTGGAAGAAGCTTGTTCCACCTTGATACTCAGCAAAGTTTTGAAGAAAATTCTTTAATAGATACCTTATTTTAAATGAGACAGCAAAATTATTCATTTTACTTTGCAAAATCCCTGTAAAATTATTTTTATGATGAATACCTGAATGGATAATTGGAATTAATTCAAGTTTAAACCATTCTACAAACTAGGAGAGGAAAGAAATCTTCTATGCCATCTTGCATTACCCCCTCCCCATCCCAATAATCCTTTTTATTGTCATCTACCAATCTTTAAGACATTCATCCAATGTTTTCAATAACTTAAGTATTTAATTTATATTCTTCCTCTCCATCCCTTTAATGCTTTATCTTGGACATTTCAATACATGTTAACAGCTCATTTAATAGCCAGCCTGTGTCTCTTTGCTTTAAGGATTGCATTTTTCACCTGGCCTCAAGTATAAATTAGCCCTGCCACAATCTAGATTTTATAATTTCTCAGCATTATGCCTACCTTTTCCTATTCTTTTATCTCTTACCTTAAATATTTATCATTACTTCCCATCCCTTGGCTTATTTTTTCATGCCATTTGCCTCACTCTGCCTTCACTTGTTTCTATTGTAATACTTGAATTGCTCCTTGTCCCACTGACTACTATTACCTACCTACAAATCTCTATCCTTTGATAAATCTCAATGTGATGAGAGAGAGAGAGAGAGAAAGAGAGAGAGACAGAGAGACAGACAGAGAGAGAGAGAGAGAGAGATAAAGTGGTTTAGAGGATAGAGTTACAATTATACTGTAAGGAACTCTTGTTTTCCTTAGTTCAAATCCAGCCTTAGAAACTTATTAGCTGTGTGTCCTTAGAAAGAAAAAACAAAGTAATTGTAAAAACTACCACCATACCTTGTCAGCATTCAGCTTAGTGGCAAATAGTAAACATTTAATATATTCTTGTTACTTTGACCATGACAAATATTCTAAGTCTAGCCCAATTCGGGCCAGTTCAATAATTTGTTTCAAAGTTAAAATGAAGAGTTTTTTTTTTACATCATAAAATATTATTTTAAAAATCTTTCTAATTAAAAGATTTTTAACAACTAATGTCACAGTCAAAGGAATAGAAAATTTCCTTCAGAAAAATATTCCTCATATCGTGTGGAAGTTGAGACTTATGCTCAAGTTCAATCATTTGATAGTCACTATACACTAATTAGGAACGCAACAAGTGTCAAGTATAGTGTTAAGTGTTTGAGATACAAATACAAAGCATAAAGGTAATAGTTAGCCTTAAGGTGCCTAATCTAATGGGTGAAGTGAAGACCCAAAAGGAAGCCAAAAAAAACTGGGGAAAGGAAGTAGAAGATATTGAGTAAAGGGGCATGAAAAAGGCATCTATATGAGTGTAGCCATTAAAAAATAGACATGGCTGACCTGTGCCATTTTTGAAATGGAAGTTTTAGTGGTCATGGTTCAGCCCTCTAATTAGAGGGTCACATAGTACTTATGAAGTATGAGTATCAAGGTCAATTCAGTTTTGCAGAATGATGAGATTTCCCAATTATAAGGTTCCTGGAAATGTTATAGAAAAATACAAAGATGGCCAAAGCAGTGCAGCTGGATGGGGTATTAAGAGATAATGAGTTCTGTTAAGTTTCAGATGGCAACTTAGTCAAATAGCCATCCATCCCCTTAAAGAAACAACCCACACAGAAATCCCTCTCTCCATGGCACACAAATGGTCCCACTGCTTGTAGCAATGGTCCAAGCATCCCATCAGCTTTCCATGTCCCCAGTGGCCACTGAAAGAAACTATATAGCCACAGTGGCGTACAACAAGCATAACTTCTACTAGAAACAATCTATATACTTTGTCTATAAAGACATGGTTTAAGACAGTCAGGACAGATAGAAAATGGTGAGACACCAGAGAAGTACCCATTCTTATTCACTAATAGGCACCCTGACCATGTGTTCTCCTTATACATGTTTCCCTCTGTCAGGGCTACTGAAATCTTTGGATCACAGTAAGCTCTTTGTGCATAAGGAAGAATTTCCTTGTCATTTATTTTGTTCTGCTATTTAATTAACTATTTATTCTTTGAACTAAAATGTCCAATGATAGTAGTAAAAATTGGCCTAGATTACATTAAGGAAGTTGAAAAGATTTTATTTTTAATCAGGAAGTTCTGCAATATTCAAGAATTTTTTTATTTTGTTTTTTGTTTTTATTAAAGCTTTTTTTTTTCAAAATATATGCATGGGTAATTTTCATTATTCACCCTCGTGAAATATTGGATTCTAAATTTTTCCTTCCCTTCTCCCCACCTCCTACCCTAAATGGCAATTAATCTAATATATGTCAAATATGTGTACTTCTTCTATACATATTTTCATAATTATTACACTACAGAAGAAAAATCAGATTAAAAAGGAAAAAAAGTGAGAAATAAAACAAAATGCAAGGAAACAATAACAAAAAGAGTGAAAATATTATGTTGTGGTCCACACTCAGTTCCCAGTGTTCTCTTGCTGGGTGCATATGGTTCCCTTCATCACAAGACCATAGGAATGGGCCTGAATCATCTCATTGTTGAAGAGAACCACACCCATCAGAACTGATGATCATATTGTCTTGTTGTTGTCATGTACAATGATCTCCTGGTTCTACTCACTTCACTTAGCATCAGTTCATGTAAGTCTCTCCAGGCCTCTCTAAAATCATCCTGCTGGTCATTTCTTACAGAACAATAATATTCCAAGACATTCATATATCATAATTTATTCAGTCATTCTCCAGTTAATGGGCATCCTTTCAGTTTTCAGTTTCTTGCCACTACAAAAAGGACTGCCACAAACATTTTTGCACATGTGGGGCCCTTTCCCTCCTTTAAGACCTCTTTGGGATATAGGCCCAGTAGAAATAGTGCTGGATCAAAGGATATGCATAGTTTGACCCCCCTTTGTGCATACTTTCAAATTGCTCCCTAGAATGGTTGAATCAGTTCACAATTCCACCAACAATGTCCTAGTTTTTTCAAATCCCCTCTATCATTTGTCATTATCTTTTCCTGTCATCTTAGCCAATTGGAAATGTATGTATTGGTACCACAGAGTTGTCTTAAATTGCATTTCTCTGATCAACAGTAATTTAGAGCACTTTTTCATATGACTAGAAATGGTATCAGTTTCTTCATCTGAAAATTGTCTGTTCATATCCTTTGACAATATAAATTGGAGAATGACTTGAATTCCTATAAATTTGAGTCAGTTCTCTCTATATATATTTAAGAAATGAGGCCTTTACAGAACCTTTGAATGTAAATTTTTTCCCAGTTTGTTGCTTCCCTTCTAACCTTGTTTGGTTTTATTTATACAAAAACTTTTTAGCAATATAATCAAAATTGTGCATTTTTTATTCAAAATTCTTCCTTGACTACCAATTCCTTCTCCACAGGTCTGAGATGTAATATGCCCCTTGTTCTTCTAATTTGCTTATAATATCACTCTTTATGTCTAAATCATGAGCTCATTTTGACCTTATCTTGGTATGTGGTGTTAGGTGTGGGTCAATGTCTAATTTCTGCCATATTAATTTATAATTTTCCCATCAATTTTTGTTAAATAGTAAATTCTTTTCTCAAAAATTGGGATTTAGGTTTGTCAAACACTAGATTACTATATAGACTCATTATTTTGTCCTGTGAACCTAACCTATTCCATGGATAAACTACTCTATTGCATAGCCAGCACCAAGTAGTTTTGATGACCACTGCTTTATAAAATAGTTTTAAGTCTGATATAGCTTGGCCACCTTCATTTGTATTTTTTTCATTATTTCCCTTGAAATTATTGAACTTTTTTTCTTCCAGATGAACTTTTTATTTTTTCTTGCCCTGTAAAATAATTTCTTGAGTGTTTGATTGGTATGGTACTAAATAAGTAAAATAATTTAGGTAGTATTATCATTTTTATTACATTGGCTCAACTCATAAGCTCTTGATATTTTTCCAAATGATTAGATCTGACTTTACTTGTGTGGAAAGTGTTTTGTAATTGTGTTAACCTAGTTCCTAACTTTGCCTTAGTAGGTAGACTCCCAAATATTTTATATTATCTTCACTTATTTTAAATGGAATTTATCTTTGCATCTGTCACTGCTGAACATCATTGGTAATATATCAAAACACTGATGATTTATGTGGATTTATTTTGTATCCTGAAGATCTTATAATGACCCTAATTTTCCATGAAAACAAAGTGCAATTCACTCATCTTGAAAGAATTAAAAATGAATGTCACCCAATGGAGTAAGGCAATGAATGGGACGCTGTAAAGAGCAGATGATACCATACAAGAAATGGGGATTATTTCTTTTACTTTATAATTATGCATTTGTTATGGTTTTCTCCCTCTCCTTCCTACTACACAAGATTAAAATGATAATAAATAAAATATAATTCCAATAAGAAACTTAGAAGAGGAACAAAAGTAAAAGGTAGCACCAAAAAGCTTTCATGATAGAAAAGATAGGTCTATCATGTACTGATAATGGGAAATATCATGAAAACAGTCAGAGAGCTCCACTAGTATCCTTGTGATAACAGAGAAAGGTCAAGAAATTTTCCAGTACATTTGGTGGACTCTCTATGACAAATTTATGTGAAGACATAGACAAGTTACAGGGTGCATTTGGCATGTCTTTTATTAGAATTTAAAAGGAATAAATAAATAAATCTTTTGTGACCTAATAAAGATGTAGAAATTCCAAAATGGAAATTCAAAATATTAAAAGTATTGTGGAAATATAGTAATGAGGCAGGGGAATAAAGTAAGAGAAAAGAAAAGAGGGATGGAAAAGAGAAGCAAGGAGAAAAACTGAGAATTCTGTGTATGAGTATATTACATCTCCTCCCCAGTCCTCACTAGGTTGACAAGTAAGTGAAATAGGCAGCCATCTGGGTGATATGCAAGTCTGAGTTGATCCTAAACAATTCTATAAAAGTACAAGTATGTCTTAGCAGATCCGGTTTTTCCTCTCTCAATTTTTTGTCTCTACCTTGTCCCCAATCCTTCCATCTTCACCTTCTTCAGGTTCTTAATGCCCTTCTTGTTATTCATTTTTAAAAAACTGACCATAGGAAAATTCCTGGACATGTTATTTACACATTAGTGTGAGTTTATTCACTGTTCTCACTGTTCCCTTTTCCTCTCAGTGCCATTTTTATTGAAAGCCTCAAGTCTTACTGTGGAATGAAGGACTTTATTTCATTAAAAAGGAATTCTAGGCATCGTCTAGAAGGAGAAGTTATTTTTTTAATGCCAGAATTATTCCTCCCTCTTGGAAATCATATTTTACTAGTACAAAGGCAGCATAGTGATTATTGAAAATACTGGAAATACCTCCTGCCTCAAAATTTCTCCACCAGCATTATAAATTTAGATTCTATACTTAGTAATTCACTGTTTAAAAAAAATCTTGAATGTGGAGATTACTGAAAAGTTTATGACATGGCCTTTTGCTCTCAATAAAATTACAATCCACCTGAAGAGGCAAAACTAATGAGATAATTAGGGAAAAGTTCCATATAAAATGTATGACACTGATAACCAAAGGTCAGAGAATTAAGTGTAATAAAAATTCAGAGATGACAATGATTCATGTAGGTTAAAGAAGACCAGGAAAGTTTTCTGTCAGATAATAGGCTTAAGCTAGAAATTTAAAGAATATATAAGCGGAGGGGAAGGGGAATTCAAACTAGATGATGAGAATTGCAGGGGGTGGAAGAAAAGGAGGAGAGGCAGTAAAGGAGGAAGTTAGTAATAAGATCAGGAAAATTAGAAATGAGAAAAGACATTGCTAAGGTCCCTAATGTATAAGTTCTGAAACAGGGTCACAGGTCTTTTTGTTTTATTTTCTTTTATTTTAAGTGGAAGAAAAAAAACTATCATTCTATTATTCCAAGTAATGGGTATTTTCACTGATGCAAGTATTTCCACAAGTGATGCAGATCCATCCATGTCTGTCGACAACGTGTGACATCTATAGGTTTCCATAAGTTTCCCAAGAGGTCCATTTAACATACTGTTGACATTCTACACATTCTCTTGATATCATAAGGATAGAAGTAGAGCATATGATTTATCCATTATGGATAATCATTCTCTCTCACCACATTAACAGGCCATTTTTTAACATCATTAAGATTTTAAATTACATTTTTTGCACAATTTCCTCAATAAATTCTGTGTGATATGTTAATCCCAACTTTTGCTTTTCCATAAACTATTAAATCACTGATAACAAATATTATGTGCTTACTATTTGTCAAGCAACTTTATTCTTTGTATATTATAATGTTTTTTTTCTTTCCCCTACTAACAAGCTCAAAAAATATATTGATGAGAAAATAGGCATAGTGGTTGATAACTTGATATTTACTCAATTGTTCTTTAGGGGATTAATAAAGTCTCAGTAAAAAGAAAAGAAAAAACAAAATAACCCACATATATTTCCACCTTGACATACTTAAAGATAAAAATTAATGCCTTAAGAATTGTTTTGCGTTTTACAAAATTTCTCTCTCCCTCCCTCCCTCACTCCCTCCCTCCCTCTCTCTCTCTCCTTCCTTTCCTCCCTACCTCCCTTTCTCTTTCTGTCTCTGTCTCTCCATCTCTATCTTTGTCTCTCTCTCTCTGTCTCTCTGTGCCTTGGTCTCTGTCTCTGTCTCTATCTCCTTCTCTCTCTCTCTCTCTCTCTCTCTCTCTCTCTCTCTCTCTCTCTCTCTTTCTCTTTCTCTCTCTCATCAAATTCAGCCATTTTCCTATATTTGTTCTCTTTTATAACATTTCTACCTTTTCTATAGACATTCAAGACTGTGATGTTATAATTTATGTGTGTTGACTTCACTGCCCTTGATGATGAAAGAAGGTTCTTATAAAAATTTTTAAAGATATTTTCTATCTATCTATCTCATGTTTTATTCCTATTTTATCCTTAAATGTTTTTGAAATAATTTCATTTGTTTAGGTCTCTTACCAAGCTTTAAAAAGCTTTTTCCTTTCTACTTATTTGTTTTTTGGGACAGTACTTCTCTTAATTCTCCCTCATCCTCTAGATTTTGCAAACAAATTTATATTTTAATACAGTGTTGCTTTTAGCTACCATATTACCATTCTGGGTAATGAAAGCAAGTAGAACATTAGCCATCTAAAGAAATTTTTTGGGAGTTTGGAGTTTGTTTGTTCAGGGGTTTTTTGTACTTTTCTTCTCTTTATTATGGCAATCATTTATACTAGTTAAAACTTCTATATGAAACTTTTGTAACTGAAATTGATGCCTAATGGTCCATTAATTTTCATTTTCAGCATCAATAATTTAAATAGATCAGATAAGTTTTTAACTATCACTACATTTATCCCTTATTTTTATTATTTTTTTAGTTTTATGTTAATTTTTATCTTTTCTAACAAGTTAATGGTATAATAATATACAGATAAGTGTCGAATTACATTACATTAGTAATGAGTCATTTTTAAACTATTCAAATATAGTCAATTTCATTTTTGTCCTCACTTGTTGCTGTGTTCAACCACTTATTACTTTATTTAAAGAAAATATGAATAATGCATAGATGAGACTTCTGTGTAATCTATGATTTTTTTTACATTTCTTTATTTCTTGTTCCTTAACCATATCTTTCATTGAAAATTTATAATCTTTCCCCGTTTAATCTTTTCACTGATTTTACTATCAAAGTACATGAAAATTTGATCTAGACGGTCTTATTAAATTTTCATTAAAATTTATCTACATCTTCATCCTTGGTAACACATGTAATATGTTGAAAATAATATATATATATCCTACAATAGAAATTAATAAATACTTCATGTAATAGTATTACTTGATGCCTTTTGGGACACAGTAAACCCAATTCTGCCATCTTCTTTTCTGTCTTTCAAATGAGAAACCATGATCCATTCTTCTATTTAGCCTCAAGGTCCTTCTGCATTGTGATTTTCTTTTGTAAGAAGGATGACAAGATTAGTCTAATCATTTTCTCTGTTGAGATATTCAGAAATGACAAAAAATTCATGTTTATCATGCCAAGGTGAAATAAAAATTAATTGATTATTGTTAAGCTCTTTTGCCCTTTCTTCTCTCACCCTACCTTTCTCACTACAAAAACAGGAAAGTAACTCAAGAATGCAATACATTTTGCATCTTTCTTTTTTCATGTATAAAATAACAAAAATTATTCACATTTTTCTAGTGCTACAAGATTTTTAAAAGCCATATTGAATAAAAATAGGTATAAAAATATGGGGCTGATTTGTAAGTAAAAGCATTAAAAATATTATAGTAGATATGATACAGAAAAAAAGCTGTTGATAAAATTTAACAATTTTTATTTTGTTTTGTTTTGCTTTAAAATACTAAAAAGCACAGGGTATTTACTTTACGGATACTCTGATAACTCTGGATGGCATTATTCTTCCTAAAATATCCTCCTAAATGTCTGACTGTTCTTTCTCAGTCTCCTTTGTTAGGTCACCATCTATGTTATGCTCATTAATTATAGCTGTAACCCCATGCTCTCTACTGTGCCAATTCATGTGTGTGTGTGTGTGTGTGTGTGTGTGTTCTTTTATTTAATGATCTTATTAAGCCTCATAAATTTAGATATAATTTCTATACAGAAGGCTCTCAGATTTTACAGCTCTAGTTTCTCTCTTAAGTTCCAACTTCATATTTTCCAACTTTATATTGGACCTTTTCAGCTGGATGTTATATAAGTGTATCATACTCAATGTGACTAAAAGAGAATTTATCTTTATTCAAAAACTTACTCATCTTCCATATTCATAAACTACTCTCATTCTTCACTCCTCATTCATCCATTCCTCAGATACAATCAGTTGTCAAATCTTGCTATATTTATCTTTATTACATTTCTCAGTATCTAATCTCCTTGCTCTAATGATATAGCTTTTTTTTTTTACCTGGAACATCGCAATAACTTTATAATTCATGTAACCTAACTTGTCTCTTCCCAATCTACTTCCTCTTCCACACAATTGCCAAAGGTTTTTCCCTCTGAAAAATATCTGATTATTTTAATCCCTATTTAATAAACTCATGTGACTCCATATTATCTCTCGGATTTTAACTATTCTTTCTGACACTTAAAACTCTTCAAACTTGGGTCTATTCTATCTTTTCTATCTTGTTATATACTACTCTTCTCTGTGTTCTCAACAATTGGAGAGACTGAGGTGTATGGTACAGAATATTTAATACATTTTATTTTTAAGCTTTTTATTTTCAAAACATATGCATAGATAATTTGCAACATTCACCCTTGCAAAACCTTGTGACACAATTTTTTTCTCCCTCCCTTCCTCCACAGCCTCCATTAGACAGCAAATAATCCAATATATGTTCAATATGTATAATTCTCCTATACATATTTCCACAATTATCATGCTGCACAAGATAAATCAGAACAAAAATGGAAAAAATGAGAAAAAAACCAAAATACAAGGAAACTAACAAAAAAGTGAAAAAACTATGTTGTGATCTACAATCAATCCCCACAGTCCTCTCTCTGGGTGCAGATGTCTCTCTTCATCACAAGATGATGGGAAGTGATCTGAATCACTTTGTTGTTAAAAAGATCCAGGTTCATCAGAATTCATCATTGTACAATCTTGCTATTTCTGTGTACAATGTTCTCCTGGTTCTATGTGTTTTACTTAGGATCACTTCATCTGATTCTCTCTTAAATTATCCTACTGATTATTTCTTATAAAAATAATATTCCATAACATGTATATGCCATAACTATTGAGCCATTTTTAGCTGATGGGCATCCACTCAGTTTCCAATTCCTTGATGAGCTATTCTTTTTTGTTTTAATTTTAATTTATTTTATTAAGTTTTTTTATTTTCAAAACATATACAAAAATAATTTTTTAACATTGACCCGTTAAAAACCTTTTGTTCCAATTTTCCTCCTTCCCCCTTCCCGCTTCCCTAGATGGAAAGTAATAGAATATATGTTAAACAGGGTAGAAATATGTTGAATCCAATATAAGCATGCATATTAATGCAATGATCTCACTGCACAAGAAAAAAATCAGATCAAAAAGTATAAAAGAAAAATGAGAAAGAAAATAAAACTCAAGAAAACCACAACAAATAGAGTGAAAATACTAGGTTGTGATCCACATTAATTTCCCACAGTCCTTTTGCTGAGTGCAGATGGTTCTCTTCAATACAATTTCATTGGAACTCACCTGAATCATCTCATTGTTGGAAAGAGGCACACACATCAGAATTGATCACCATATAATCTTCTTTTTGTCATGTTCAATGATCTCCTGGTTCTGGTAATTTCACTTAGAATCAGTTCATGCAAGTCTCTCCAGGCCTCTCTGAAATCATCCTGCTGGTCGTTTCTTACAGAATAATAATATCACATGACATTCATAACATAACATATTCACCCGTTTTCCAATTGATGAGCATCCATTCAGTTTCCTGTTTCTAGCCACTACAAAAAGGGCTGCCACAAACATTTTTGCACATATGGGTCCTTTTCGCTCCTTTAAGATCTCTTTGGGATATAAGCCCAGTAGAAACACTGCTGGGTCAAAGGGTATGCACAGTTTGATAACTTTTTGAGCATAGTTTCAAATTGCTCTCCAGAATGGTTGGATCCATTCACAATTCCAACAACAAAGTAGGAAGTGTACCAGTTTTCCCACAACCCCTCCAACATTCCTCATTATCTTTTCCTGTCATCTTAGCCAATCTGACAGGTGTGTAGTGGTATCTCAGAGTTGTCTTGATTTGCATTTCTCTGATTAATAGTGATTTAGAGCACCTTTTCATATGACTAAAATGGTTTCAATTTCATCTGAAAATTGTCTTTCCTATCCTTTAACCATTTCTCAATTGGAGAATGGCTTGAATTCTTATGAATTTGAGTTAATTTTCTATATATTTTATTAATGAGGCCTTTATCGTGACCCTTAAATGTAAAAAAAAAAATGTTTCCCAGTTTATTACTTCCCTTTTTATCTTGTCTGAATTTGTTTTGTTTGTACAAAAACTTTTTATCAATACAGTCAAAATTATCTGTTTAGTGTTCAGTAATGATCTTCATTTCTTTTGTCACAAATTCCTTCCTTTTCTACAGATCTGAGAGATAAACTATCCTATGTTCTTCTAATTTGTTTATAATATCATTCTTTATGTCTAGATCATGAATCCATTTCAACATTATATGGTGTTAGGTGTGGGTCAATGCCAATTTCTGCCATTCTAGTTTCCAATTTTCCCAGAAGTTTTTGTCAAATAGTGAGTTCTTATCCCAAAAGATGGGGTCTTTGGGTTTGTCAAACACTAGATTGCTATAGTTATTGATTATTTTGTCCTGTGACCCTAACCTATTCCACTGATTTACTACTCTATTTTTTAGTCAATACCAAATGGTTTTTGATGACCTCTGCTTTATAATATAGTATTAGCACAGCTAGTCTATTTTCATTGGCATTTCTTTTCATGAATTCCCTTGAAATTCTTGACATTTTGTTCTTCTACAAGAACTTTGATTTTTTTTTTTTGAGATCTGTAAAATAATTTGTTGGGAGTTTGATTGGTATGACACTAAATAAGTAGATTAATTTAGGTAGTATTGTCATTTTTACTACATTTGTTCAACATATCCATAAGCACTTGATATTTTCCCAGTTGATTAGATCTGACTTTATTTGTATGGAAAGTGTTTTGTAGTTGTATTCACAGAATTCCTGACTTTGCCTTGGTAGATAGATTCCTAAATAATTCATACTAGCGACAGTTATATTGAATGGAATTTCCCTTTGTATTTCTTGCTGCTGGACTTTGTTGGTATCATATAAAAATGATAATGATTTGTGTGGATTTATTTTCTAACCTGCAACTTTGATAAAATTGTGAATTGTTTCTAGCAGCTATTTAGCTGATTATCTAGATATATATATTGTTATATATCTAAATATAGCATCATATCATCTGAAAAGAGTGATAATTTGGCTTCCTCATTACCTACTCTAATTCCTTTAATCTCTTTTTTTTCTTATTCCCAAAGCTAACATTTCTAATATAATATTGAATAGTAATATAGTGGGTACCATTGTGTCACTCCTGATCTTATTGGGAATGATTCTAATTTGCCCTAATTACATATAATGCTTGCTGATGATTTTAAATAGATGCTACTGATCATTTTGAGAAAAATTCCATTTATTTCTATATACAATAGTTCTGAAATTTAGCCACAATATTCCTGGGAGTTTTCATTTTGAGGTCTCTTTCAGGAGGTGATTGATGAATTTTTTCAATGGCTAGTTAACTTCAAGTTCTGGGAGATCAGAGCAGTTTTCCTTTATATTTTCCTGTAAGATAATGTCTAGGTTTTTTTTTCTCATCATGGCTTTCAGGAAGTCCAATAATCTTTAGATTGTCTCCCTAGATCTATTTTCCAGGTTACTTGTTTTTCCTAGGAGGCATTGCATATTTTCTTCTTCTTTTTTCTTTTCATTTCTTTTTTTTTTTTTGGTTTTGTTTGACTGATTCATGAAGTCTTATTGAGTTATTCACTTTCATTTCTTCAATTCTAATTTTTAGTGTATTATTTTCTTCAATTAACTTTTTAACTCCTTTTATATTTGGCCAATTGAATTGTTTTGTTTATTGCATTTTTTTCATTTCACAAATTCTGTTTTTTCAGTAAGTTGGTATCTTTTTCATATCTATTTTGTAAGGAGTTATATACTTTTTCCATTTCTTCAATTTGATTTTGTCAGGAGTTATATGCTTTTTCCATTTCATTAAATGTATTTTGTAGAGAGTTATATGCTTTTCCCATTTCATCAAATCTTTTTTTAAGGAGTTTTCTTCAGACAATTTGTTTTTCCTTTTCCATATGCCCTTGCAAAGATCTCAACAGACTGCAGATTGTCCACCTGCCCATTTGAAATAGACCTGCTCTGAAGTTCTTCTGGCAATGTGTTATTCTCCAGATATTTAGGAGTTTTGTCACTCCAAAACCAGTTTAGAGGCTTAATCTACTGTAGGTTAGAGAGAAGGTCAGAGGAGGTTACAGAAAATAATGTCTGCTCTCTGTCATTTTGGCTCTGCCCTCTTAATACATTCTTGAAAAAATGTTGATGTGTTCTTGAAAGTTGCTGATTATCTTTTCCACATAATTAATTTTTGCTAAAAAGAATAATTTTTGTGGAAAAATTATCTTTTTTTATTAAAGCTTCTTATGTTCAAAACATATGCATGGCTAATTTTTCAGCATCATCCCTTTCAAAATCTGATGTTCTAGTTTTTCCTCTCCTTCCCCCACCCATTCCCCTAGATGGCAAGCAATCCAATATATATTAAACATGGTAGAAATATATGCTAAACCTAATATATGCATACATATTTATACAATTAATTTACTGCATATGAAAAATCAGATCAAACCAGAGAAAATGATAAAGAAAATGCAAGCAGGGGACTTCCGGAGCCAAGATGGCGGAGTGAAGATGTGACTCTCTGTGTCCTCCTCTGACCTTCTCTCAAATCAACAATAAAATAAGCCTCTGAACTGATCTTTAGGTCAACAAATCCAGAAATATTTGGATTACAAAACACTGCTTGCAGTTACCTCTGAAGAACTTCATAGGAGGTCTATTTCAGTAAGGCATCAGGGTAAGCAGTTTGCTTAGTGCAACCCCAGAACAGAGGGAAGAGAACTGGGTGGGACTTAGCTCAGCGTGGCAGAAACTCCAAACTCCAAACACCTGGGGAGTATCTAAGGCACTCTGGACACTCTACCCTGATTGTTAGACCAAAAGTTAATTGGAAATTAAGTAATCTAATCCTGAAGAATGAATGGGTGAAAAAAGCAAATCATAGACACAATCAATAATTTCATCCAGGAGAATGACAATAATGAGACAACATACCAAAATTTGTGGGATACAGCCAAAGGGGAAATTTTATATCTCTAGATGCTTACTTGCATAAAGTAGAAAAAGAAAAGATCAACGAATTGGGCTTATTAAAAAAAAAACCTAGAAAAAGAACAAATTAAAAACCCTCAATTAAATACCAAATTGGAAATTCTAAAAATAAAAGGGGAAATTAATAAAATTGAAAATCAGAAAATTATTGAATTAATAAATAAAGCTAATAATTGGTTTTATGAAAAAACCAACAAAATAGATAAGCCTTTGGTTAATTTGATAAGAAAAAAAGAAAGAGGAAAATCAAATTGTTAGTCTCAAAAATGATAAAGGAGAACTTTCCTCATATGAAGAGGAAATTAGAGTAAAAATTAGGAGTTACTTTGCCCAACTTTATGCCAGTAAGTTTGATAATCTAAATGAAATGGAGGAATATCTACAAAAATGTAGATTGCCCAGGTTAACAGAAGAAGAAATAATTTATTTAAATATCCCCATAATAGAAAAAGAAATAGAACAAGCTATTAACCAACTCCCTAAGAAAAAATCTCCAGGGCCAGATGGATTTACATGTGAATTCTACCAAACATTCAAAGAACAATTAATTCCAATACTAGTCAAACTATTTGAAAAAATAGTGACAGAAAAAATACTACCAAATTCTTTCTATGATACTGATATGGCACTGATAGCTAAATCAGGTAGGGTGAAAACAGAGAAAGAAAATTACAGACCAATTTCCCTAATGAATATTGATGCAAAAATTTTAAATAAAATATTAGCAATGAGATTACAGAAAGTCATCCCCAGGATAGTACACTATGACCTAGTAGGATTTATACCAGTAATGCAGGGCTGGTTCAATATTAGGAAAACTATCAGCATAATCAATTATATCAATAACCAAACTAATAAAAACCATATGATTATCTCAATAGATGCAGAAAAAGCATTGATAAAATCCAACACCCATTCCTATTAAAAACACTAGAGAGTATAGGAATAAATGGGCTTTTCCTTAAAATGATTACTAGCATCTACTTAAAACCATCAGCAAGCATAGTATGTAATGGAGACAAACTAGAACCATTCCCAATAAGTTCAGGAGTGAAACAAGGCTGCCCACTGTCACCATTATTATTTAATATTCTATTAGAAATGTTAGCTTTGGCAATAAGAGAAGAAATAATTAGGTAATGAAGAAACCAAATTATCACTCTTTGCAGATGACATGATGCTATACTTAGAGAACCCAAGAGACTCAAAACTTCTAGAAACATTTCACAACTTTAGCAAAGTTGCAGGATTCAAAATAAATCCTCATAAATCATCAGAATTTTTATATATTACCATCAAAGTTCAGCAGCAAGAGATACAAAAAGAAATTCCATTCCAAATAATGGATGAAGTATAAAATATTTGGGAATCTATCTGCCAAGAAAAATTCAGAAATTATACGAATTAAATTACAAAACACTTTCCACACAAATAAAATCAGACCTATGTCAAGTGGAAAACCATTAAGTGCTCATGGGTAGGCCAAGCAAATATAATAAAAATGACAACACTACCCAAACTAATTTACTTATTATTGCCATAACAATCAAACTCCCAAAAATTATTTTACAGATACAGAAAAAATAGTAACAAAACTCATTTGGAGGAACAAAAGTTCAAGAATTTTAAGAGAATTAATGAAAAAAAAAGGCAAATGAAGGTGGCCTTGCTGTACCAGATCTAAAACTATATTATAATGCAGATGTCATCAAAACTATTTGTTACTGGCTGAGAAATAGAGCAGTCGATAAGTGGTATAGGATAGGATATCAGGACAATCTAAGCAATAAATTTAGCAATTTAGTGTTTGATAAACCCAAAGACCCCAGATTTTGGGATAAATACTCACTATTCGGCAAAAACTGCTGGGAAAATTGGAAACTAGTGTGAAAGAAATTAGGGCTTGACACACACCTAACACCACATACCAAGATAAGATCTAAATGGGTTCATGATCTAGATATAAAGAATGATATTGTAAGCAAATTAGAGGAACATAGGATAGTTTACCTCTCAGACCTGTGGAGATGGAATAAATTTATGTCCAAAAAAGATTTGGAACTCTTAATTGAAGACCAAATAGATAATTTTAATTATATTAAGTTAAAAATTTTCTGTAAAAAATTCAAGCAAACAACTACAAAAAGATTGAAAATGCTATGTTATGAACCACATTCAGTTCCTGCACTATTCTGCTGAGTATACATGGGTCTCTTCATCACAAAATCATTGGAACTGGTCTGAATCATGTAATTTGCCTAGAAAAAATGATTTACTGTCTAAGTAAGGAAAGAAGGAAAAAATTGGAAACTAATTTTATGTAAAAAGTGCCAAAAATAGTAGAATATTTTAAATCAAGTGATATATGCTATAATATTTAGATCAAGAAAAAAGTAAACATTTAACAGTAAGATTTACATAGGAATAATATCCCAGGAAGGCACAATATCATGCCTTATAAAAAAACATTTTTTTTAAGACCTACTCTCCTTGGCCATAAAAAAGTAAAGTTCAGGAGAAAGTTAAGCTGGGAAAAAGAAAAATATGAAGGATATAGACAAATCTACTCCCTTCTCATCTTCCTCATTTCCAAGAAATACTCTTTAGGGAAAAAAAAATCAGATGGATTAGAAAATATGTGTGATTTCAAATCAGGAAGCCCAGGAAGCTAGTCTGAAATATACTAGCTATGTGATCATGGGAAAAATACTAAAAGTTATTTTTTTTCTGAGCTTTAGTTCCCTCATTTATGAAGTAGGAATACTAATATTTAGACTTCCTAGTTCAGAGAGTAGTTTAAAGAACAATCTCAATCTTGAAGTAATATTTAAACTATTATTATTATAACATAATATCTAGAGTTGTTGATGCTTTAAATACCATTCACATACTAGTTTATCTTATCTTTTAGTGAACTACAAAATATCCAGAAACTTATTGCAGCATCTGAATTGAGACCTTAAGTATCTCAAATGAGTGTTCTTAACTTTGAAATAAAAGTATAATTATGACTAATGTAACTGTTGTGACCTAGAGACCAGTTAAGACTCAATAATTAAGGATTCTGAGGAAAATTAATATACTATTTTGCTAGCATGAAAAATATCGGCAATGATATTTCCTTCATGAAGAAACTGAGCTGGGCAAAATTAAAGGTTCTGAAGTAATGCAAGGGCCCTGAAAAATAATTTCATTAAAATAGCAATTCATTTCTAAGAAGATTGGGAGTATATCGATTCATATGAGCCATTTCAATTTGAAAGTGTATTGTAAAATATTTACACACCTTGAAAACTCATTACAAGACAAATGAAGATGGTTACATGGATTAGTAAAGAATTTTTCAGTGATCATCCAGGTATTGGTGGAATTTGCCTTCACTTTGGATCTGTCTCCCACAAAAATGAATATAGTATATGTTGTTTTTGTCCTCACAAAATTAACCAATTATCCCTTGAGTTTCTTGATGTGATGACAAAATAAGCAAATACAGACTCCATTTCTACATTTCAGAATATAAATATCAAGTGCCTTAAGAACAGAAAATTTCTGATTTTTTAAAAATAATTCCGAATTTAAATATCAAACAAAATGATCATTTCCATATATAAGAAAAGGAAAAGAGCATCATATGCAAATCTGTAAATCTGCATTATACATAGCATAGTTTTCCTTTAAAGTATACAATAAATTCAACTTATAATGTTCACAGCTATACTGTTTGGCTATGTTTCTTTCTGCCCTTCCTTTCTCTTCTATAGATTTAAAATAATTCAAATAAAATTTTTATTTTTTTGACAACTCAAAATTCAATCTTTATTCTTTCAACTCTACCCTTCCAATTAAAAAAAGAAAAGAAATCCTTTGTAAAAAAAAATATACACATTTAAGGCATAAGAAATTCCCCAAATTTGGTTTTATCTAAAAATGCATCTCATTTCCTTCATCTTGAGTCCATCACTCTTTTATCAGAATTTGGGCAAAGTGTTTCATCCCTGGTCCTGTGAAACCATGATTTGTCATTTCATTGATCAGTATTCTTGTCTTTCAATTATTTTTCTTTACAATGTTATTGTAATAATGAAAATATTTCTCAGGATTATATTTACTTTGTTTTTTATCAATTAATTTGAATCTTCAAAAGTTTCTCTGAAACTGTTCTTCTAAAAAAATATTTTCTTGTGGCATAATATCTCTCTTGAAGGATTGGATTTGTTATAGAAAGACTTCAGAGGCAGCTAGGTGGTACAGTGGATAGAGCACCAGCCCTGAAATCAGGAGGACCTGATATTAACATATGTGTACATGTATTTATGTGTATATGTGTGTGAGGTATATGTTATATATACTATATATCAGAGACCTAATACTGTGTTAGGAGGAATGGGATATGTGAAGAAGACTAAGTCAAAATCTTTATCCTCAGGGTGCTTACAATCCAGTAGATTGCATGAGACTAAACTACATGAAACTATTAGACAACAGATAAGATAAGATATGATAAACTATTAAGTGTCATAGAGCAGATTTTAAGTTTAATTGCACTTGGAGAAGAGAAAAATTCTTGATGGCCAGAGTTTCTTTCAAATTTCTTCATTTTCCTTATTTATAAAAGGGCAGCAATAGGCTTGCACTGCCCATCACATAGGTTTGTTGTCAGGAAAATTATTTCATGGATTGTAAAAATGTGAATCATAAGTATCATCATCATCATCATCAAGGACACCTTTATCTTTGAAGTATTTTAAATATAGTAGGCCACTTTTAAGAACTAGCCTTGGTAAACAAAATGACTACTTACAGATAAATCCTTCTGTTTCTATTTTTCCTTTAGCATGACTTCTCTTATAAATTACATCAAATGTAATGGGCTAGAGGCTCTGCTTCCATAATTGGAAGAGAATTTTATGAGATCATTCCCTTCAGATAACATCTGCTAGGATTTTAGGACAGATAGTACTTAATTACTTTATTTACTACTAAAGTCCAACCAAGGAGAGAATTTTTGTTGCTCTTTCACATTGTAATTCATACTTATGAGGCTCTGGATTTATTTACCAAAGAAACTATCCCATAAGAAAAACTGAAGAATTCAGGGAATTACAGTTACAGCTCTAAATCTAAAGGCAATTCTTTGGCTTTAATAGATAAAGTCTGTTTGTTAATATTGGATGGACTTTAAATGCTCCTTTTCTAACAAGTGGTTATGTCATCTTTTGTTAGACATACTTTTGGTTTGCATTCAAATTAAGATTTATGGTGCTATAAAAGCTAGAATCACACAAGATGAAAAGGTATGAAGGGGTTATGATATGTAACACCAGAGAATGTACCCACAGTGATGAGATCACAAAGCTATTGTAACTTTAAAGTATTTTTAAGTAGTTTCTTTTTTTCACTTATAAAAAAGGGGAATGTAACAATAGGGCTGTGATCCCATTACTCTGGGTATTTGTTCTATGATTATTGCCCTTATTTCTCCATAAATATCCAAAAGAGAATCTACCCAGTCAACTAGAGGATTTTTCATGATTCTTTTAATAACTCTCTATTTTTCATTCTTACATTTTTCTTTTAGTAGTGAAAACTATGAAAATTGAGTCAAAGAAAATTTGAAATTAACTCTATAAGCAATCAGTAAGAGCCTTACCAAATAGCTAATCCATTGCAGAAAGTTTTTGTCCATTCTCTTTTATGGATGCTCCAGTCTGATAGTTCCACACTACAAGATGCTCATTCACAGCCATGGTTACATTAGTTTGTCAAGATATCAGGATATTTTCTGTTTTCCAGAGCTTAGTCTAGTAAACAGATTATGCCCTGAGTTGGATTTAATATCTTTAGGTTCAGCCTCTGGATCATCTATTACAAGCAAATCCCAGAATTGTTTCATACAATTATTGTATTGTTTCAACTAGCACCAGGTGTTGAGCTGGGACAGACACTGGTCAAATATCCATGTTCTGGTCATTAAATATTCCTTTGAATCAAACTTGTCCAGTTATTGCTACTACTCTTTATTGTTAGGGCTACATCTCATTGTGTAGTCGCACGTATAAGTATTGAGATTTACTCATACTTCCTTAGGTTCCCCACACTAGGAGCAAGATTACAGTACATGTGTTCTTGCTTGCAAGCTGTTTCTCTCACTTTGAAATTAAACTTCTATTTGATTTCTGATTCTTCTGTCTCCAACTTACTCTGTTCACTTCTAGCTGTCCACAGGTTAGAGACCAGTTCCATCCAGTTGACATTAATTGGTGTCAGAAGTTGGATTGAGTTCTGGCTGAAAATATTATCCATAGTAAAATTAAGCCTAAACCTGAATGGAACTTTCAGGGTTTTGCTGTAAAAAAAGACTGAACTTCGTCAGAAAATTGAAATTCAAGACACAAATATAAGGTAAACATCAGAGACTAACTACAAGGCACTCAATAAGGACAAACTTCATTTTTTATTATGTAGAACTATAAATCTTATGTCTAAGATTGGCATTAATAACTGGGTAATTCAAAAGAAATATTGTGGTAGAGCTGACTATGATGTAATTCTAAAAAGTACAACTGTATGGGAAAAGGCAAAAAGTAATTATTTTATATAAAGGAGATGCAAGAGGAAGAATTAACATGGAGAAATTAAATGGGGGAGGAGAACCTAGTAGTTTTCAACCCTACTCTCCTTAGAAATGGTTTAAAGAGGAAACAATACACGAAAATGTATGTATGTATAAATGTCTTCTAAATTCAGAAAGAAAGGAGAAGGAAAAGGGAATAGAAAAGGGGGGAGGGAAATGGAGGAATTTTTAGAGGGAACTTTACTCACATCAGATCTGAGTTAGAGAAAATATCATATCTACTTAGAAGGGAATAAAAATTTCTAAAACTATCAAGAAATAAGAGGGTGAGGGAATAGAATAAGTTGTAGGGGTGACAGAAGGGCAGTAGATTAAGGAGAATGGAATGAGGAGTGGAGACTAAGAAGAATGGGATAAAGAGGGGACAACATATATTGGTTATTAAAGTCTTCCGGATTCAGGTAGAAACAAGAAGGCAAGGAGAAAAGATAGGGAGAGAATAAGAAAGGTATTCTTGGAAGGCAGGTAAGTTAAGAAATAGGAGGGCAAGGTAGTGAGTAGATATAAAGCAGAGGAGTCAGGAGGAATAGGAAATAAGATATACACACAAACATAAAAGAACAGGAGTAGAATTTATCATGTTAAAAAAAAGCTGGAATGGTGATCATAATTTCAGACAAAGTTAAAGCTAAAATGTATTAAATAAAAATAATGAAACTGCACTCTATGTCAATCACATTAAGCAATATTATTTCAAACTATTTAAAATAACTAAACAGTATAGGATGGAATATTGTAGGAAATGAGTTGGTATAGTAGGAAAAATATAGAAGGACTTGTACTTATGAAGGAAAATGTTATCTACCTTGAGAAACAGGACAAACAAGCATAGTACAGCCTCACGTAGATGCATTTTAATTTATATATACTTATATATTTATGATTATAGATATTCGTGTTTGTGTATGTATCTGTATGTGTGCATATATGTACACACCTATATGTATGTGTATATGTACACACATGTACACAAATAAGTGTGTGCATGCCTCCACATTTACTTGGGGAGGAATGGGGGAAAGAATAAAGTAAAAAGTACACAATTGAGAACAAAATAAATCTGCAAGGAAGCAAAGAAAAGATCAATAGCTTTGAATACAAAGTGAGGCATTTATTATATCGGAATTCTCGAAATGGAGATTCATTGTTTTACAATTTGATTCTTTTATGTTCTGTTCTGTACATGACAATTTTTTTAATTTTGTATTTAAATTTAAAATGAATTAATAATTTTTAGAAAGTGGAATTGGACACTGAACTGGAACACTGGACTTTCTGGTTCCAGTGGGAATGGACAAAGCACCAGCAGAGATTTATTTCTCCAGTCTGACCTCCCCTATCCTCACCTGGTAAATCCTCTGCCCTTGTCCTCACTCCAGGCCTCCAAACTCCCACCTTAATCAAACCTGTCATTCTCTATAATGGAAAACTCCTTTCCCTATTAACCTTTCTCATTGCAGATTAGATTCTGAAATACAGGTGTTGAAAAAATTCTAGAAAAATGTAGATAAATTTGAATTATGTTTTGAATGCAGAAATTTATCTGTTTAACTTTTGGCAAGTTTCTTGATTTGTAAAGAGAAAAAAATGTACCCATTTTCTAAGACATATTATATGGTTATAAAATGTTTAATAAAGTGACTGGCATATGCTAAGTGCCATATTATTATTATTATTTATTTACTTGATTGGCTGTTATTCTTCCATAGTTGATAATTCTTCTAAAGTGGTCTTAAAATGCCAAAGGAAACAAGATTAATGATTCTTATAGGTGATAATTTGGAAATGCAATTGTTGTCATCTAATGTTTATTGTTTGTATTATTCTTATATTTCTAAATTTTCTTATATTGTAAAATTTGAAAGACTATTGTAACAGAAATTCTGTTAGAGAAAGCAACTATTTAATCTGCATACACATGAATTGGGCTTTTAAAATAATGTGATAAAAATAGATATTTGAAAATTATTGAATAATAAAATAATTTTGTTATAAAGCAGATAATATACAATAGCAAATTTCTATTTGAAATTCTTGGCAACTATAAAAATGTATAGGGTGGTTTAAAGATGTAGCTTCAAAATATTAATTATAAATAAACTATGAATTATTTGCTATATGTCTGAAGCTTCCAACTATGGCTAGTTTTAGTTAATAAATTAAGGATAAAGGAAATGTTAAATGTTAGGAAAACATCAGGAAACTTATCCAAGTCCTGAGTTTTTGTTAATGAAATTTTTTTAAGCTAAAAATTTGTAGAATTGCTACAGTTTTGAGCTTTGAATACAACGATAGTTGTCTGTGTTACCATAAAGCCAAAGGTAGAAAATAGCACATTCTGCAGTCCAGGAACTGCTAAAGGTGGATGTCTGTTTTGAGGATGATCATGGCATGCTTAGAAAGGATTATCCTAACTCTATTTTCCCATGAAAAATGACCAAAATGACATCATTATGTTAGAATGTAGTGTGTCTGATCAAACTAATAGGAGCTCGGAATTCTCTGCCACAAATTGGACACAAATAGTCCATATGAACATTTGGAGCAACTTCTCAAATCTTGAATATTTCATGTTTCCTTTGGGCTAATTCAATTATGTTCAAACAGAACAGCATAATCACTGATGAGGGCACGCCATGTTGGGTGGTCCTGTGCCAGTGCCTCCCATGACATGCAATCTATTCTAAAAATTTTATATATTTCGCATTTGAACAATGTGACCAGTCCAATGGAGTTGTGCTCTCTGCAGTAGAGTTGGAATGCTTGACAGTTTAGTTTCAGAAAGAACCCCTGTATCTGGAATCTTATTCTGCCAGGTGATCTTAAATGACCTGAAATGATTTTGAAAATGACACTAGGAGATAAGCCCCTCAAATCTGAAGATACCTAATATTCTATTGGAGAAGTCTGGAAGTCAACTACAAGTAGCTTCAGTACTAATAAAGCAGGTGGGACGAAACCAAAAGGAAGGTTGCATCTGGTAACAGTGCAGATGTATGAGGCTGTCAAGATCCATATTACATAGGAACCTAGAATGTAAGATCTATGATTCAAGATAAGCTGGATATAATCAAGCAGGAGATGGAAAAATGAAACACAAATGAGTGGGAATGGGTGAATTTAATCCAGGTGATTAGCACATATACTACTATGAGCAAGAATCCCTTAGAAGAAATCAAATAACACCCATAATCAATATGAGGGTCAGAAAAGCATTACTAGGTATAATCTCAAAAATAAGCAAATGATATCTATTTGAATCCAAAGCAAATCATTTAAAATCATAATAATTCAAGTTCCATCACTGCTGCCTAAGATGCCAAAGGTTATAAATTCTGTTAAGACCCCAGAATATAGCCATAGAAATAACCCAGAAATAGCATGCAAATACATCACATCCAACACAGGAGATTTGGGGAAATTAAAAGATAATTGGGATAACAGACAAGTTTGGCCTTGAAACATAAAATGAAAGATAGTAGAGGCTAATAGTTTATCAAGGTAATTCACTGATTATTGCACTCTTTTTTAATAATACAAAAGGCAACTCTACATATGCACATCATCAGATAACAAACATAGAATCAGATTGTTTATATTCTTTGTACCCAAAGATGATAAAACTCTATACATTCAATTAAAATAGGACCTGGGTCCCAGATCATAAGCTTCTTGAAACATTCTGATTTGAAGTGAAGATAGTAGAGAAAATAATTAAACCAGATTGATATGATCTAAATAACATTCCTTATGAATATGAAGTGGAAGTGAAAAATAGATTTAAGGAATTAGGTTTGATAGGTAGGGTGATTGAAGAACTATAGACAGCTAGTGTGGTGGGGAGGGAGGAAGTGGAGAGCAACAGTAACAATAGCAAACATCCCAAAGTAAAGTAAAAGCAAAAAAAGCAAAATGGATATTTGGTGAGGCTTTAGAAATAGCTGAAGAAGGAGGGAAAGCAAACAGTAAAGAACCAAAAGCCAGAATTATGGTTGCTGGAAGAAATATTGACACTCTCAGATATACCATTCAAATCAAAGAAAGTGAAAATTACTTTAAAATCTTCTTGATAAGGGTGAAAGAAGAGTGTAAAAGCTGGCTTGAAGGTTAACATCAAAAATCTAAGATCTTGGCAAGTGATCCCTTTACTTCTTAGCAAATACAGAATGAAGAAATAAGATAGTTAATGTCAGATTTTATATTTTAGTTTCAAAGATCACTGCAGATGGTGACTACAGTAATTAAAGGACACTTGTTCCTTGGAAGGAAAGCTATGGCAAACCTGGACAGCATACCAAAAGCACAGACATTACCTTGCCAACAAAGATCCATATAATCAAAGATATGATTTTTCCAGTAGTAATACAGCTGTGAGTGTTGGACTATAAGGAAAGCTAAGAACCATGGAATCAACTCTCTCAAATTGTGGAGTTATTGAAGACTTTTGAGAGTCCTTGAACAGCAAGAAGATTAAATTTGTCAATACTTGAAATTAAATCAGATTATTCACTGGAAGGTCAAATAATGAAGCTGAAGTTTACATAATAGCTTGCTACATAATGAGAACACAGGACTCTTTGGAAAAGAATCTCTGATACTGGGGAAAATTGAAGGCAAAAGATAATTATAGCTGATATTTATACCACAATCCTCAAATGGATCTGTGATTGCATCAGTTTCTAATGTTCTCTCCAAGTATTCAGATTTCATTGTTTGCCTGTCGCACTTAATTCTTATCCATACCTTCCCATAAGTTTACCACAGAGGTCCTCCTAATAAACTGGTGACCAACCTCAAATTGGAATAGTCTTCCTTCCCACCTGGAATCTCTCATCTTTCTTATCTTCCTTTCATATTTTCCCCTGATAACAGCTTTTAGTCACCTTACTTCTTCAGTTATTCATTCATTACATATTGAAGCCTGCTCAAACCTGCTATGAACTTCTTTGCTGAGTGTGATGTTTGTTTTCAATTCTTCAGAAACTGCTGTGTTCCATGTTTCGTTATCATACAAATAGTGATCTTCTCAGAAATTTACTAATCTGAATAGAGGGCCACAAGACAAAGACATCTCCAAGTGATAAGATCATGACAAGGAAATGGAAAAGTGAAGCATGAATGCATGAATGAATGGATGGATGCATGGCTAAATACACATGCATATCCACATAGAATTCTTTAGGTTGTTTCTTTTTATTCTCAAAATTGCCCTGTGAAGTGGGTGCAAAGTGAATAGTACAATTATTAGTATTCTCATTTCATAGATGAAGAAACGGAAATTTAGACAGGTAAAAGTGACTTACCAGTGTCACAAAGTGAATGTTTAAAGATAAAAACAAATTAAATATTTTCTGACTCCATATACATCACTGTTTTTTTTATATTATATCATTTTGTTATATATGTAATATATTATATTATACTATTATTTTACTAGAATAAGTATATAGGAAAAACAAAATAAGAATCTTCATTTAATTCTTTGTTACGTGAGGTACAGGAAAAGAAAACTGGAAGTTCTGTTACTGAGAAGAGAACTAGAAAGAAAATAAGACTGGGTTCATGATCAAAATGATTAAGAGTATCAAAAAGTCCAAATATTTAAAAATCTTTAATGACAGAGAAAAATTGGTCTTCCTCAGTTAAGCTTTTATTTGGTTCCTTAGAGTGTATGATGCTCAGGAAAGACCAGTAGTACCTCTGGTGTGAGGGCTTGCTTTTGTCCCTCTGTTGCCTAACTCTTACCTGTAATTCCAAGCAGATATAGTATTCACAGCAGCCACACCTGGTAAAATCATCTCAGCGAACAGCCTAAATCAGGCTGAGGGTAACCAATAGACTTGAAACCCATTGATAAATTAGGAAGATTTTCCCCCACAGAATGGGTGAATGAGAATGATTTGTTCCAATGGCCATGAAGGCAGGTGAAGCAGGTATTGTGGAGTACTTAGAGTTTGGTCAAACTTAAAAGATGCCAAGGTCATCCACTTCATCCTGACCCATCACTAGTCATCTTGACTTTTCTCCTGCCACTGGACCATGATAACTCTGGAAGAGAAGGTGAGGCAGATGAATTTTGTGCAACTTTGCCTGACTTAAATTCAATTTATGCTCAAGTTAAGACATTACCAATTACATCATAATGTCATTGGTCCACTTCAAAATTGAAGAAACAACATCTAATTCATAATGATTTATGTAAAGATCATCAACATAAGTCTAATTTAGATAATTTGCTTCTGACTGCATGCTTTTGGAAGAGGTCCTTACCAATTTCTTTTTGGATTTTTTTCTTTAAAACTATAGAGTTAAGAGTGTTATTGGTGCCTAACACCATATTCCACAGAACACTTGCATGCTACAAAAAATGTCAAGACGTTTCTCTAAGACCAAAGCTATGTAACTCTTGGGAGGGGGCAAAATGGACACTTCACAAAATCACACAGTGAATGTGAAAGATTAGATTACCTGATGTTTAAGGTAATTAATAGCCCTGTATCCACTGAAAATCATGACCCTTATTCTAAATCAATTGCTTATTTTTGTTAGTTAGAGGACATATTGTTTTAAAGCAAATGCATTTAAGGGATTAAAGCAAAAAATATAGTAATAAATATCCTTTCATATCACTGTTCCACATCCTCTTACTAATACATGGATTAATATTGAAAAAGGTGAGTATATTTGGTATATATGTAGGATAAAGATACATACATAAAGACACAGACCTAAAGATACAGGACCTGAGTTTTCTTTTGATGTCATGGTTTTTCCTGATGGACCAGCTCTTCACCAGTGTCACATGGCAAATTATCTCCACTGAAGTTGTTCCCTGTTGGTTCTGGGATTGCTTCTGGCAATTGCTGTTGATTCTGTGGTTATTGCCAAATAAGGATTCACTGGTTCTTTCCTTGGAAGGATTTACCAACTTGGAAGGCTTTAAGTGTAGAATTGGTATCATTGTCCAAAAATATCTAATTTAAATCCAATAATGCATCAAATGTTAGCCCACAGGAAAAAAAAACTTTTTTTTTCTTTTTAATACACATTGCTTTATGTAATATGTTGGGAGAAAAATTCAGGGCAAAAGGAAAAAACCATGGGAGAGAGAAAAAAATCAGAAAAAAGAAGTGAGCAATAGCATGTGTTGATTTACATTCAGTCTCCTTGGTTCTTTTTCTGGATGCAGATGGCATTTTCTGTCCAAAGTCTATTGGAATTGATTTGGATCACTGAACCACTGAGAAGAACCAAGCCTTTCATAGTTGATCATCTCATATTCTTGCTGCTATGATGTATAATATATTCTTGATTCCTCTTGTTTCTCTCATCATCAGCTCATGTAAATCTTTCTAGGCCTTTCTAAAATCAGCTATTTCATCATTTTTATGTAACAATCATATTCTATTGTCTTCATATACCATAACATGTTCAGCCATTGCCCAAATGATGGGAACCCACTCATTTTCCAATTCCTTGCTTCCACAAAAAAGAACTGCTTTATAATTTCCTTGAGATATAGACCCAGTGATGGCACTGTCTGATCAAGGGGTATGCATGGGAAAACACTTTTTTTTCAGTTACAATGTTATAACAGCATGTTGAGAGATTTCCCAACTCAGACAGTAAGTTTCTCAAATAAAGTTCAAGGAACTCTGTGATGAGTATACATCCCCCTCCAAATAACAGCTCATGAGCCCACTCCAATATGTTCTGAGATTTTTGTATTTTCTTGTTCTCCCATTTTGAACAACTAGTTCAAAGCAAAAGACATTTAATGAAATATAAGAATAGTAGTGTTAAAATATTTGCCCATATTCATATTTTGTGCCATAAATGGCATTTGTCATGAAAGGGAAGAGTGGACACATATTATATACACATGTGGCCGAGGCTCATATGTGAAGTGGTAAATCATGCTGTGGATGCTTTAGAGATGAAAATGTCTTCTGGTGACATAATTGCACTAGTTCTACTGGGTTTGCCTCTTGCTGGTTTCATTTGGCACCGAATTTCTAGCAGGTATCCAATCCATATCAAATACCTAACCTCTTCTAAGAACTGCAGCCCACTGCTATTTCTCATGGTTTCTTTCTTTCTTAATCTGATGGTCACTGACCGATGCATCTCTACTGTGCACAAGGTTATGAAACTTTTCTGTCTCCAGGTTCTTGCTTTAGTGGAGTTCTTAGCTATAAAGGCAGAAACCTCTTTATCATAAGAAAAATAGACTCTGCCATCTATTTTTTAGCTTACAATACTTTTAGAAATATAGAGAAAGACCTTAAATGACTAATAGTCTGTTGAGATAAAGTAAATAAAATCAGAGTGCTTTTAAGCAATGTGAATAGAAAGTGTTTCTTTGGATTTTTTGAATTTTCTCCCCAAAGGAACATTCTTTGATTTCAGTTTGAGGTTCTTCAGAAGAGCAGCATTGACTCAACTGACTACTTCCTCAAGCTTGTAGCTGTTTTTCAAACATTTTTGGTCGTGCCCAAATCTTTGGGATCCAAATTGGAGTTTTCTTGACAAAAATACTGGAATGCTTTGCCATTTACTTCAGCACTTCATTTTATAGATGAAGAAACTGAGGCAAACATGATTGAATGACTTACCCAGAGCCAGATAATTAGTATCTGTCTGAAGCTGGATTTAAACAGATCCCTGCATTCTACCCATTATGCCAATTGGTTGTTCGACTAAATTTATATCTCTTTTTTTATTTGAATTTCCAATTTCTCTCATTGAGAAGCCTCTCTCTGACTTAAAATAAGACATTCTTGATTGATCTCTGCTGAATTTCTGATGATTTTTAAATTATGCCAGTCAGTATCTATTAGATAAAATCATCCTATCAAACTGTCATTTAATAAATATTTGCTGACCATTGATTTAAATCAGTCATCTAACATAGCATTGAACAATGGATACAAAAAATAACTTTGATGTATCTGTCTTTGCACAGTACACATAAAATAATCTATATTCTTTTACCTGCTTTATTTATTCTACCTCTCTTTTTGACCAATTTTTATTCTAAATAATTAGTTACAACTGTAAAAGGATTGATAATGAAGACTGATGAAAAGAGCATCATCCAAAATTCTTCAAGGACAAAATTCAGGTAAAAATAAAAAAAGAAGAAAAATATGATCAATAATAGCATTTCCAAGCTGCGTTTAGTCTGATTCCAAGTAAAACAAAGCCTATTGTTTTCAGGGGAAAATACAAAAGCAGTGATAAACAAATGACAGGAGTTTTAAAAATAAAGTTCTAATATTATTATTAAAAGTAGTAAAAGAGAATTCAAGCAATTTATAAGGAAAGAAAATTTTAAAATAAATTACCTTTTAATTTTAGTATTATGTTCAATATTTTGCTATCTATAAAACCAGTTAATAAATTAAACAGATACTGGTTATATGATAGAAAGTGCTGGAACTGGAGTCGAAGAACTGGTTTTGAGATTTAGCTTTGTTCTTTATTACTTTGAGCAATTTCATATGACTGGATGGGTCTCAGTTTCCTTATCTGTAAAAGAAGATTATGAGACAAAGTTTTCTGAAAATCTTTTTGAGATCTAAAGCAAATAATTTGTGTTTTCTCACTAAAGTTATTTATTCTATTTCTAAATTTGGAAATAAATTTAATTTGAAAAATATAACTTTAAAAATCAACCTCATGTTTTGTTGTTATAATTGAGTGAAAAAAGAGTAGAATATTTAAAAAAATAAATTTTAAAGACTACCATCAGGGTTTCCAAAAAAGTTTTGTTCAAAGGGGTTCAACCTATAAAAGTTTAAAGGCCTAATAAATTATATCATCTCTAAGGTCCCTAAAAGTTCTAATATCCTGTGACAAATTTTAATAGTTGGCATTCTGCTAGAACTATGAGATTTACAAAATATTTGTATTCATTATATCATTTCATCTTTAAAATAATCTCAATAAATAGAAGGTATTTATTATTATTACTATTGTTATTATTATTATCAATATTATACAGATGGGGAATCTGATATGGAAATATATTAAATAACTAGCCTGGAGTCATTTAACTAGTGAGTTTCTGAGGCAGAAAAGACCTGAGGCACATCTTTGCCTCCACAGGTTCATTCTTTACATTGGTCCTTACTACACCTTCTTGATGTAAATCTTGGGAATTCCATGATGTGTTAAACTTGTTATAGCATTTACTTCTGATTGAAAAAAAATTCACATATTAAAGAGAATGTATTCATTTTTTAAGCAGCCAAACCTACTTGTTAATTTTGAGTTAATTAGGAGATGGAATAAATTTATGTCCAAAGAAGAACTGGAACGCTTAATTGAACACCAGATAGATAATTTTAATTGTATTAAGTTAAAAAGTTTTTGTACAAACAAAACCAGATAGATAATTTTGATTATATTAAGTTAAAAATTTTTTGTACAGACAAAACCAATGCAGTCAAGATTAGGAGGGAAGCAATAAATTGGGAAATCATCTTTACATTTAAGGGTTCTGATAAAGGTCTCATCTCTAAAATATATAGAGAATTGTCTCATATTTATAAGAATTCAAGCCATTCTCCAATCGATAAATGGTCAAAGGATATGAACAGACAATTTTCAGATGATGAAATTAAAACTATTTGTAGTCATATGAAAAGTTGCTCTAAATCACTATTGATCAGAGAAATACAAATTAAGACAACTCTGAGGTGCCACTACACACCTGTCATATTGGCTAAAATGACAGGAAATGATAATGACAAATGCTGGAGGAGATGTGAGAAGACTGGTACACTGATACATTGTTGGTGGAAATGTGAACAGATCCAACCATTCTGGAGAGCAATTTGGAACTATGCTCAAAAAGTTATCAAACTGTGCATACCCTTTGTCCCAGCAGTGTTTCTATTGGGCTTATATCCCAAAGAAATCATAAAGAAAGGAAAGGGAGTCACATGTGCAAGAATGTTTGTGGCAGCCCTTTCTGTAGTGGCTATAAACTGGAAGCTGAATGAATGCCCATCAATTGGAGAGTGGCTGAATAAATTATGGTATATGAATGTTATGGAATATTATTGTTCTGTAAGAAATGACCAGCAGGACGATTTCAGAGAGGCCTGGAGAGACTTGCATGAACTGATGCTGAGTGAAATGAGCAGAACCAGGAGATCATTATACACAGCAACAAGAAGACTATATGATGATCAATTCTGATGGACATGGCTCTCTTCAACAATGAAATGTTTCAAACCAGTTCCAATTGTTCAATGAAGAAAGCCATATACACCCAGAGAGAGGGATGTGAAATGTGGATTACAACACAACATTTTCATGCTCTATATTGATGTTTGCTTGCATTGTGTTTCCAGTCTCTGATTTTTCTTTCTTGTAAATACGATTTTTTCTTGCACAAAAATAATGTGTGGAAATATGCATACATATATTCGATTTGTCAAGCATTTTAACATAATTAACATGTAGTGGACATCCTGCCATCTAGGGGAGGGGTGGGGAGTAGGGGGGAAAATTTGTAACAGAAAGTTTTGTAAGGGTTAATGTTGAAGAATTACCTATGCATATGTTTCGCAAATAAAAAGTTTTAATAAAAAAAAAGATTAAAAATTGAGTTAATTAGAACCCTAAAATGTGGGGGAGATTTACTGATAGAGAGTAAGCAACAGTTGAAGTGCATAATATTTAAAAACATGAACTCAAAACTATCATTCAAAATGCTAGTGGATACAAAATGGATAGACAAAGACACCACTACAGGAGCAGCACTCAATGTACAAAGAATGGATCATAGCCCAAGGAGCAGGGGATGAAGGTAGCAGCAGTCTACAGACCATGCTGTTAAATTGCAGAATTTGACAGGCAGGAGACTATTAAATCTAACAGAGGTATCTTAATTAAACAAAAGCTTAAAACAAATCTTATATAAACACCTGTGGACCAAGAAGTCTCCATGATGTCTGAAAAAAAAAAAACAATCCTGAGCTGAGTTCATACACACAAACAGAAAGAGAGAGAGAGAGAGAGAGAGAGAGAGAGAGAGAGAGAGAGAGAGAGAGAGAGAGTGAGAGAAGGCAATGTGAGATAGGAGTGAGGAAAGAGAGAAATGTAGACAATACAGAGACAGAGAGAACAAGAGATATAGAGACACAGAGAGAGATAGAAAGATGAGGCAGAAATAAAGAGATAGAAGTAGAGGCAGATGCAGATCTGGAGAAATATGAGCAGAGAAAGAGATATGGAGAGGGGTAGACAAGAGAAATTAATATCTTATCTCCTTAGACTGTTCTTGACAAAGAAGCAGATAGTTACTCTTCCCAAACCAATTCCTGAAGCCTCCTAGAAAACTAATATTAATTGCTATTACATTATATCAAAGGGTCAGCACACTGGATTGGAAATTATTCTACTAAGGATGATTTAGCATCAAATCCTTACAGACAATGTTGATTATATAGTGCCACTAAGCAGTTCTCTAAGTCACTAACATACAAAGTCTTTGCTATTCTATATTTCTAGATGGAATTTCCTTTTCAGAATTGTTTATACCAAAGTATCATGCATTAATAAACAGAGATTCACAGAAAGAGATAGAAATGGAGGGATAGAGACACAGGGACAGAAATTCACAAAATAGTGGTTTGGAAAAAGAAAACTAGATTAGTGGAACAAATCAGGAAGAATCAGAAAGTTTTTGAACTCCAAATTCAGTGTTCTATACACCTAAGGACATCAACTTTTCCTACATAATTGGGAAAGAATTCCTTATCTGGCATGAATTATTGAGAAAAGTCTACAATGGCTCAGCAGATTCAAATGTACAAATTTATACTACAATGAGCTCAAAATGGAGATATGACTTCAATTTTTAAAATGGTGCCACCAAAATAATTATTGAGAAAAGTCTACAATGGCTCAGCAGATTCAAATGTACAAATTTATACTACAATGAGCTCAAAATGGAGATATGACTTCAATTTTTAAAATGGTGCCACCAAAATAATTAGACAAAAAGTATATCAGTTACTTTTTTACAATATGCAATTATATAAAAAAGTAACTAAAGTATCCACATCAATACCTAATATTTATATAGTGCTTTAAGGTTTGCAAAGCACTTTACATGTTATTTTGTTTGATAAATAGAACAACTTTGCAAGGTAAATATAGTTATTGCATGAGCTAATTGCATGAGTAGATACATGAGCTAATACATAAATACAAACACATTATCTACATGCATATTTTACATATGAAGAAACTGAGGCACAGAAAAGTTAAACAATTGGCTTAAGGTCATATGGCAAAGATGTTTCTGAGACAGAGTGCAAACTCAAATCTTAATGACGCCATGTCCAGTATTTTGTCCACTGTGCCATTTAGCATCCACCACATTGTTTGGAAGGAAGGAACAAAGGAGCCAATGACTGAACAAAAAAAGCAAGCACTTCTGTCTTTTAACCAAACACCATAGATTTTCCTGAAATTCTTTCCTAAAAAAACCCTCCAAAACTCTCCACATTTATTTTCAGACAACATGATTTTAGCTTAAAAATATATGACTAGAAATTCTGAGAAATTATTTAAATAGGTGGTGATTACACATCATATCTAAATTATTACAGAGTCCTCAAGATCATCATAAGAGGGACAAAATCAGAGGTCTATTGTTAATATTTTGGAGATAAAATATAATCAGACCTCCAAAAGTAATGTTAGAGCTTGGTTCATGTAGTATAAATCACTGAAATTCTCTCCCTCCTCATCCCTGACATCAAGGGGATGACTTTCTTCACGTCTCAGCTCAAATGTTCCCCAGTCTTCCTAACCTGTCTTGCCACTGAACTCTGAAGACTGGAGGAGACAGTGAGGCTGATGATTTTTGCCCAACCTTGCCTCATTTAAACCCAATTAATTCACTTTTAAGTCAAGACACCATCCTCTAGAGATCTTTGGAACTCTTCAAGAATAAAAGAGGAATAACAAACAACAAAACAATAAATCTTACTTTGTAAGAAGCTTTTCCTTGATCCATCTTAAGGTTAAAGCCTTCCTTCTGCCATGGATAGTAATTACAAGACACCTGGCATCTGGAGCTTCAGAGTTCAAATGTGACCTCAGACAACCTTTTTTTTAGCTGTTTTATTTTGGACATTTCACTAATGTCTATTTGCTTCAGCTTCCTCAACTATAAAATGGGAATTATAAGAATACCTATCTCCTATGATTTTGAAACAGTATCTATAAACCAACTAATAAATGCTTATTCTCTTCCCTTATTTCCCATTTATGCTGTTTATTTAGTGTGTATACATAGTTGTTTCCATGTTGTCCCTACCACCACCATTACACTGTCAATTCCCTGAGGGCACAAATAGTTTTTACTTTTGCATCTCCAATACTTAGCACAATGCCTAGAATATAGTGGGTGCTTAATGAATTCTTCTTTATTAGATTTGCTTCTCATAATGCTGACATTAAAATGCAGCTGCTGGATAGTCAGTCAACAAATATTTGCTGAGCACTTACTATGTGTTAAATAAAAATATAAAAACACTCAAAACACTGTCCCATACTCAAGGAATTCACCTTTCACTGAGGGAGATAATAAGCAAACAACAAGGTATACAGGGTACATGTGGACAGTGTTAACAGAAGGTAACCTTGCTAGCATCATCCCTTAGCAATTAGTTTCTCCATCTTCTCTTCAAATAAAAGATGTAGGTATATCTGTTTACGTAAATATGCTCATACCTCTATGCATACACACACACACACACATTCTTAAGAACAGACATTATTTGACATTCTGCAGAGTGTCTTGTACATAGTATGCACCCAAGAAATGCTTGCTGAGGTTTTTTTGGAATTCAATGAAACTGACTTTTCAATAGTTGCTCAAAATCGTTACCTAGGAGACAATAAGAAAATGTGTTTGTCTGCAGCAAATTTTTGGCTTTTAATGGTATAATGTTCAGTGAGGAGTTGGGAGGAACTCCAGTGAGGGAAATTGGCATTATAACAATAGGGAATCCAAAAAAGATGCATGAGCTAATACATAAATACAAACACCTATCTACATGCATATTTAAGTAGGTGTATATATACTATATAGTCATCAGATAGGAAAAAACCATTGTTTTGCAAATAGTTGCATAAAGTAAGAATATTAATATTTTAAACTTATGATTTTTGTTTTTCTTTCAGAGTCAATATGACAATTTAATCTCTAGAAGTCCAATTTATTAAGACAATAATCAAAACAAATGCAATAATAATTCATTAGCGATATTTTAAGAAATATGTTTGAAAGCTATGTTTGCATGGGTAATTATCCAACTGATTCAGATCTATCTGTAAAATAACTATAAGTGAACTATTCTGATCATTTAAATAGGCAGCCAGATGGCACAATGGATAGAGTTCAGGACTTAGAATCATAGAATCTTGAGTTCAAATCTTTCCTCAGACATTTGTAACTCCAGCAAATTATTGAGCCTAGATTTCTTCATCTGTAAAATGGGGATAATAATAGTACTTCTCTCCCAAAGTTGTTATTAAGATTAAATAAGATAATGTTTGGCTTACTTAAAGCACTATATAAATATTAGCTATTATATCATTGAGGGAAGAGAATAATCTTGAACCATAATTATCATCACTCTCTCTTCTAAAAATTAACTCATTTATTTAGCTATCTATTTAGATTCTTTCCCCTTTCCTCCTCTTTCCTCCTCTCCCAGTAAGATTTTGGGCCTATTTTGTTTTGTTTTGTTTTTTGCCTCTATACATTCAATGCCCACCATGCGCATTTGCACATACATAGTTGTTCCTTAATGAATGTTTATTGAATGCAATTCTCTATTTCACTTTATATGGAGACACTTCCCAGTCCTGCTATGACATAGCAACAATAGGCATTATGGTCTAATGAAAATTGCACTAGTTTATTGACCAGGAGATCAGAGGCATGTTATTAGTCTTTCTCTGAGCCTCAGTTTCACTCTTTATAAAATGGGCATAATAATATTTGTTCCATCTAATCATGGATTTTCATTTAATTATACCAAACTATATTGATATAAATGGAATAGAGAAGTAGAAGTTCTGGTGAGAATTTTTTTTTTTAACAGTGTGAATCAGAATATTTTTCTGCTCTGCAATTTATAGTCTTTGAGTTGCCTGAGGCAAAGAGAGTTTAAGCAATTTGCCTAAGATTACACAGCCTCTCTGTAGCAAGGCAGGTATTCAAACAGAGAGCTTCCGGACTCTGAAGCTGGCTCACCATCCACCACGCTGTGCTGCCAGTATTTTTATTAAGCACTATAAAATTAGGAGTTGTTGCTATCAGAACTCCAATCTGCCACTGCCTAGCTGCATGACAAATGGCTTACTTTCTCCAAGCTTTGGTTTTCTCAGCTCTATGCAACTTTAAACTTGTATAACTTGGCTTATTTCATTTGAAAGAAATCTCATTCAAGTCTGGTAATACATTCAACTTTTAATGACTAAACATTCTAAAGATAATTGACAACTTGAAATTCATCTAACACTTAAACAAATCTATATTTCCATGCTAGAATAGAATCTCACCAAAAATGACTCCTGAGAGGGGGGAAGGGAGAAATCAGTGTCATGAGAAGGTAACAAACAATATGTGTTTCCCTCTTTAAAATCCTAGCACTCAGGTAAAGGAAATTTATGTCCTGGTATATTTTTTATCTTCAGAAGCAATCATATCTTTACTCAAATGTTGGTGACAAAGTTTAAAAATTTCATTAGAAAATTTTATTGGTAATAAAAGTATAATTAAACTTAGATAATAAAGAATTAAGATAATTAGGTCAGCTGGGTGGTACTGTGAACAGACCATTCTGTAAAAAAGATCTGAGTTCAAATCTAGACTCAGGCATTTAGTAGCTCTGTGACACTAGGCAAGTAACCTCTCTCTACCTCAGTTTCCTCATTTCTGATAACAACTAGCTCCCTTGCTGTGAATGAAGATCACTAACAATTGTAAAGTGTTTAGCACAGTGTCTGGTATATAGAATGTGCTATACAGATGTGAGCTATAATATTATTATCATTGTTATTACTATTTATTTCCCAGAATCCTCTTCTAGGTACTAACCTATATTGCTGTATTTTTTAAACAATTATTATTTTCAGACTGCATTCTGGAACTTTTATTTTTAGATGGAGAGAGGTAGAAATCTATCATCATCCATGCCCTTTTGAGAGTTACACAATTCTTCATGCTTTGACTAACTAGAATTCTCTTTCATTTCCTATTGTGACTTCAGATAACTCCTTCCTTCTCACCAGGAATCTCATCACCATCTCTCTCTTGGTCTATTGCTGGAGTTTGCTGCCTTGATTCTCCAGTCCAGTTCATCCTCCACTCACCTGCCAAAATGATAATTCTAAAGTTATGTTCTGTCCATTTTACATACCTTCCACTCATTAAGTTCCAATAGCTTCCTATTACCTCCTAGGTTAAATATAAAATACCCTCTAAGCATTTAAAGCCCTTCACAAGATGCATTTTCCCATATTTCAACCTTATTATATTTTATTCTTTTCCATATCATTCTGAAGAGGAGATAGATACAAGGGATTTTGCATGGCCCACCCTCACTTAAGTGTAACTCACTTGCATGCCATGTCATCACCTGCCTAATGTCATAATATAATCATTCTTGCCTTCTTATTGTTTCACCCATTCAACACTATTTTTCAACTCCATTTCTTTCCACTGGAGTATCCCCCATACCTGAAATTCTCTTTATTCGTCTTTATTCGACTTTATTCGTCTCCATCTGTTGAATTCCCTGACTTCATTCAGATCTCAACTAAAATCCCATTTCCTTAAGGAGCCCTTTCATGTTACTTCTCTCCTCCCATGCTAGTGTCTTCCCCATGGCCTTCCCCATACAATGAATATATCTTACATGTCCCTGGTTATTTACATGTTGCCTCTCCCATTAATATATGAGCTCCCAGATTAATTGGATTATGTTAAAAGTTAGTTAAAACTGAAAAAAATATTTATAAAATTATGTATATTTACACATATTTATATAGTATGTATACTTATATGTTTATTAAATCTAATTAAATAAAATACATATTCCATATGTAAAAAAATAGTATGTGAGTTCCTTAAGGTCAAAGACTAGGTTTTTTTTTTTTTAACTTAGTATTCTGAACACTTATTACAGTGCTTAGAATATATTAGGTGCTTGATAAATGCTTCTTGATGATGATAATGAAAAAGTGGTGGTAGTGGTGGGTGGTGATGATAATGATGATGATATCTGAGACCTTAGGCTTCCAGGAGTACTGCTTCCTAATGAACCCTCCCTTCCTATCTACCCTTCCCTTTACTCTCATCATGTCCTTCTGTGACACTCTTCTTTGTAAAGGAGAAAGGTTTACTCTTCATTTGAAAGCATGTGTGTACTATATAATCCATCTAAATGTTAAAGATTAAAGATTAAAGTGGGAAATTCTTCTAATTAGCAAAAGCAAGAACCAAAGGTCAGAAACCCTGACTATTATCTCTATCTATTAGAATCCATTTCATCAGCAGTTAAAGGGAAGCTGTGATATCTATTAGCTATTGAAAGCAGCAATGAGACTAAGGACAAGCCATAAGTCAAAATTTATGTTAAGTACATACTACCTCACTCTGAGCACCGATATTTCAGTTTTTTGCCAGGAATATTTGATTCAAAGTCAGATCTATTTATAAACAATGTATGTGTTAAGGCAAACCATACAAATGGAATCAAACAAATCAAATCAAATGGAAAAGAATTAAATGGAAACAGAGAAATAATAATAATAATAATATAGCAGCTAACATTTATATAGCATAGTAAGTGCATTGCAAATATATTTTTTGATTCTAACAATAGCCCTAAAATATACTATGTCCATTTTATACACTATGTCCATTTTATAGATGAGGAAATTAAAGCAAACAGGTTAAGTGAACTTGACAGCTAATCTGAGGCCCAGCATGCTACATGTTACACCACCTAGCTAGCTGCCTTAAAAGTAAGTAAAAGAGAACATATTAAAGTAAATAACAGTGAAAATCAAGCAACAGGATCAGTCTGAGCCCTGCTTTGGGAATTTACTATACCTACAGCCTTCCATGTTGATTGAAAAAGAACTTGCTTCTGGGTAAGATGTTTATGTGCATGTTAAATTCTTGCTTAATTACTTCCTTCCCAGAAAAATCCCCTGCCATCACTCAGTGGCTTCATCTCTTCTCCTATCCAGGTGCCCACTGTTCCCACTCCCCTCAACATAGTGCATACCTTTAGTTAAGTGTTTCGGATGCTGAGAAAAATTTCTCATTGTGTCCCATTAGCTAGTGCCTAAGATGGGAAAATTGCATTAAGACAGTTGGAAGCTTCAAGCAGCCATTGGACCACATTAGCATAAGAAAGGTAGAGTCAGCTGACTTCCATAGCCAGATTATGGCAGGAAGGTAACATAGCCTATAGAATTCAAGACTTGGTGTCTGGAAGACTTCAATTCAAACTCTTATTCTGACAATTACTGATTATGTGAAACTGGGCAGATCCCTTAAAGTCTCTCAGCCTTTGTTTCTTTACCTTTCAATTAAGTTTAACTACAGTTTTTACATTATAAACTTATTATAAGAGTCAAATTAAGGGGTAGCTAGGTGGTGCAGTGGTTAGAGAACCAGTCCTGAAGTCAGGAGGACCTGAGTTCAAATCTGGTCTCAGACACTTAAGATTTCCTAGTTGTGTGACCCTGGGCAAGTCACTTAACCTCAATTGCCTCAGCAAAAAGAAAAAAAAAGAGTCAAATTAAATAACATGTAAAATTTTCAGCAAACTTAAAAGCACTATATAAATGATAGGTGTTATTATAATGGCCTCTGTCCCTCTTCTTGCTAGTATATATATATAGAGAGAGAGAGGAAAAAAAATCCCCATTCACCTAAACACAAAGTCAGTAAATAACAGAAAACATTTGATAGCTACTCTATATCCACTTGTAAAATTATGAAGAAGGAGATTTTAGCATTGATCAAGTAGCCAAAGCTTAATAAAATCAAATTCATTAGGATTTCTAAATTAGTCTACCTCTGACATTTCTTACCTGTCTCATATTGGGCAAGTCATAAGCTCTCTGTACTTTATTCTGTCTTTACCCATAAAATGAGAGAGTTGGACTATGAGATTCTCTCTACATCAATCTCTATTATCCTTTAATCTCACTTTAATGAAATTCTATCTCCAAGCCCTTTTGTGAAAGCATGACCCTTCACTGATATATATATATATATATATATATATATATATATATGTATATATATATATACATATATATATAACAATGTGCACCATTTAAAGAAAGAAAGAGAGGGAAAAAAGAGAAATAGAGAGGAAGGGAGGGAGGGAAGAAGGGAAGGAGAAAGAAATAAAGAAATCAAGAAAGAAAGAAAGGAAGAAAGGAAGGAAGAAAGGAAGGAAAGAAGGAAGGAAGAAAAGAAGGAAGGAAGGAAGGAAGAAGGTTGATAGTATTGCCTATAGCAAATCAATTACTTATAAGTTCATGGCTCTAGTACTAAAAGAAACTTGAGGGGCCATCTAACTCAATACATTCATTTTATAAGTGAGAAAAAAAGACTCAGAATTAAGTGACTTAGCCAAAGTTATGCTGACAGTTAACATGTAGAATTAGAAACCCAGGTCTCTGACTACAACTTTTTCTATCCTGCCATGGTGGTAGAGCTGAGCAAAATAAACCAGTTAGCATCAATAGCACCAACTATGTAAAGAGTACTGGAGAGGTAAATGGCAAATCATTCCAGTATCTTTGCCAAGAAAACTCTAAATGGAGTAAAAGAGAGTCAAACATGACTGAAACAATTCAACAGCAAAATGTAATAATGTGTATGTTATTGTGTTAATTTACTTTCATTATATTATTTATTTATCATATTTTAATATAAATTCTTTAATTATATTATAATTAGTTATGTTATTCTAACACATCAATAATATATTTTATATACTAATATGTAATAAAATAAAATATTTTCTATACTATTATAATTATGCATAATAAATAATTATAATTAAACTAAGAAAAAATAATAAAAATTCATTCATAAATATATATATATATACAAACTCACTTATAAATAATAACTCATTAAAGTTTACAAAGCACTTTCTTCAAAAATCACATTGTAACACTAGCATTGTGTAATAGATGATGAAACAAACCAGGCATGTTAAGTGACTTCCGGAGTTCCATAGGCAATGCACATTGTGATCAGCATATTCAGTCACTCAATAAGCATTTATTAAGCATCTACTGTGTGCCTTGCACTGTGTTAAGCACTGGGGATACAAAGAAAGGTAAGGGATATTTTCTGTTCTTAAAGAAATCATAGTCTAGTGGGAAAGACAACATGCAAACAGCTATGTACAGATAAGATACAAGCAGGATGAAGTGGACTTCAACTTCATCAACTTTTAGGATGGCAAGAGAAAGAACTTGAAGCTATTTCCCACTTAAGCAGGCTTTTCATTATTGTACTTTTCTCAGAATGAATCTCATAACATTTTTGGCTGTAATTATTGCTGATTCACATCACAATCTGAATGGTCATTTATATCATTTAAGGTGACTAAGAACTAAATCTCCAAAATACAGATATATACAGTTGGAGGGAGGGGGGAAGCAATTTGCTGCATATATATTAAGATGTAGTCTTGCACTTGGAATACTTATGATGACAAAATTAACCACACATTTAAATTTTGGAGGCAGAAGGGTGCTCAGAAATCATCTGTCTAAACTGCTCATTTTTTAGATGAGGAAACGAAGCCCCAGAGATGAATTTCCCTAAGGCAACACAGTGATCACTAGACTCAAATATATAGAGTTTCATACCTTGTGGGGTTTCCATTGCTTTTTTTGGTGCAGAGGTGGAGGAAATGAGAGAGTACACTGCAGTTTCTTTCAATACTGCAGCTATCCACAATGAAGAACACAAACCAGGATAATGCACATATAATTGTTACTCAAGCAGTTCATTTTGACATGACAAGATGACAGAATGCAATCTCTCTATCTATACATTTGAAAGACAGGATTCCAGTCTCAGAGGAATATGACATCTCTGTCTCTCAGATAGTCTTGGTCTCAGTCAAATCAATGTATTCCACTCCCTTGAAAAGGATGAGATATTAACTGTTCCTCACATCATAACGATGAAAAAAAATGGATGATGCTTTCATTTAAAAATAAATGTTGCAAAGATCATTCTTGACAGTGGTCATGACATCTGCAGCCTGCCATAATGAAGTCCATAAAAATTCTTGCCATGTATTCTACACCAAATAATCACTACTGAATAGAATATTGAAATCCTTTAGGAAGACTCAAGGAGAAATCAAATATTAACCTGTGCTATGTTATGGGAGATTTTTTTTCCATTTGCAAAGTAAAATTTATGTAAATGTAAATGAAATTTAACAAACATTTATTAAACAAGCACAGTGCCTGGCATTGTGCTAGGTCTGGAGACAAAGTCAAAACCAAATTATTTGCTGCCCTAAAGAAATTTGTGTTCTACTTGAGATGGGGATGTGTGTGAGAATAAGGGTTATTAAAGTATTATTAAATATGGGGAGGGGAAGATTGGGAAAGGGTTCAGGTAGGAGCATCTGAGCTGTGCCCAGAAAGAATCATTCTAGGAAGTAAGAGGGCAAAGGAAGTACATTCCAAATACAGAGATCATTTGTGACAGGGTATCAAACTGGAAGAATGGCATGGATTGTGAACAGCTAGCAGGTGGTATTGTTGTGGTTCAATCATGTCTGACTCTTCATGACGCCATTTGGGGTTTTCTTGGTAGATATTGGAATGGTTTGCCATTTTCTTCTCCAGCTCAAGGAAACTGAAGGGAATAAGATTATGTGATTTGCCCAGGGTCATACAGATAGGCAATGAGGGCAGATTTGAATTCAGATTTTCCTGTCTATCCATTGAGTCACCTAGCCACTTCACATATATACATACATAAAAGGGAGTAGCATGACATATTATGGAAGTCTTTCAACAGCAGTCTGATGTTTCTAGTTTTGTTTTGTTTCTGAACCTTAGGAGCAATAGGAGAAAGAAGTGAAGAAGGGGTAGGAGAATGGGAAGAATAGGAGCCATTGAAACTTTTTGAATAGTAGAAATGACATGGTCAGATCTATGTCTCAGGGATATTAGTTTGGTATGAACTAGAAAGGGGAGTTGAAACAAGGAGTATTGTCCATCTCATTTCCCCTCCCAATGGAATGTAAACTCCTGGAGGGCAAGGATTGTTTATCAATTAATCTTTGATTCCCCATCATTTTCCATATTAATGTTTTACTTGTTTAGCTAAATCATGGAATGCAAACTGTGACTAACAAAATATGTAATTTTTTTTTCAATAGTTGAGAAAGGAACTTGCTCATGTACACATGGAAACACTCTCCCTATTCCCTTAAGGCACAACAAATAATAAAACAAAGTCCTTTCACTCCTTGATTTTTAGAAATGAATTTGTTTTAATTTTATCACTTGAGGGCATCCGGGTATGTTCATCATATTTGCAGGTGAAATTTGCAGGTGATACAGCCTGGGAAATATAGAAGTGAATATGTTCTTAAAGTTAGAAAAATACACACACACACACACACACACACACACACAAATTCTCAAGTATCAGAAATGGGGAGATCATCAGAAGATCTCATAAAAATGACTGAGGGATTTTTAGCATATTGTAAGCCCAATATGAGTCAGTCATCGAGAGATGGGGGAGTCCAAAAAGCTGATTTGATCTTGAATGGCAGTAAGAAGTGCTGCTTTCAGGTTTGGAGGATTGATGGTCCTACTGACCTCAGCTCTTGTCAGAACCCATATGGAGTATTGTGTTCAGTTCTGGAACCTTTAATTTAAGGAGAGCATTGTGATAAGTTGGAGAGTGTTCAGGAAAAAGTGACTAGGATAATGAAGAGTTTACAGTTCATACCATATGGTGATAAATTTCAGGAAATGGCTAAATTTTTCTAAAGAAAAGAAGAATTAGAGTTAGAGGGATGACAAAGATAATATTCTTAAGGTATTTGAAGAGGCATCATATGGATGAAAAATTAAACTGAGTCTACTTTGCCCCAAAGTTCAGAACCAGAATGTATGGGTTGAAGCTGAAAATAGGCAAATTCAAATTCAATCTCAGAAACTCCTTTCTTTCCCCATTGCAAAGAGATATTCTAACAACTAGAGTCATTCATATATGAAATAGGCCATCTCAGTGGTGCTGGGAGGGCTTTCCCAGAGATCTGCAAAGAAATAGATGCAAAAAGGACACTTGTTATATATGTTTATAGTTGAGGTTTCTTTTAATATATGGGTTAGATTATACTGCTATTTTTTAATTTTTAAAAAATTATTATTTTTAATTTTTTTAGCATTAGATTGTTATTGAGGTCCATTCCAAACTTCAAATTCTTTGATTCTATTTTTTTCACCTGAAAAACAAGGCTAATAATAATTGTATTAACTGCTTTACAGGATGATTATTTTTAAATGCATAGCTTAAAAGACCATATAAATATGTCATTTGAGTGTGATGATCTTTTCTTGTTGGTGTTTTGTTTTGTCTTTCATTTTTATCCCCATCTGCTCCTCAGAGAAAAGGACTTATAGACTGCAGGACCAGAAGTTAATCCCTGCCTTCAAATCTAACCTCAGACTCTTATTAGCTCCATGATCCAGCATAAGAATATTAATAGTACCTACCTCTTTTTGTTATTGTGAGAATAAAATGGAAACTTAAATTACCCTGTAAATGCTTGTCATCATAATCATGATTATATTGCTTACTTATTTTATTATTACTTTATTCATTTTTTTCTTACTATTATTGAGAATGCCAAGGAACCTTGATTGACTGAACAGTTGTTAAGAGCCTAGATTTTAAATGTAACCACGGATGGATGCCTGATTTATTTTTCCATGTGGTAAACTCAAATAATTAAATTAAATTACTCAAATAATTCCAAGTTTATTTTCAAAGTTACAACAACCACAATATGGACCCTGGATGTTGAATTTAGCAGAAATGAAAACATGTTGTCAACTCAAAGTTTTTAGGAATGAAAACTTATTTTGATATACATGAATTTTTTGTTACTTAAATCTGGTAAGATAAAAGATGATATCAATTCTTTTTTTTAATAAAGCTTTTTATTTACAAAACATATGAGTGATTTTTCTACATTGACCTTTGCAAAAACTTTTTTTCCCAAGCATTTCCCCTTTTTCCCCTCACCCCCCACCCCTAGATGACAGGTAATCTAATACATGCTAAATAGGATAAATTATATGGCAAATACAATACATGTATACATATCTATACAGTTATCTTACTGCACAAGAAACATCAGATCTAGAAAGAGAAGAAGAAAAAAACACCCTAAGAAGGAAAACAAAATGCATGGAAATGTTCATAGAAAGCGTTAAAATGCTGTGTTGTGGTTCACACTCAGTTCTCACAGGCCTCTCTCTGGATGTATATGACTATTTTCATCGCAGCACAACTGGTTTGAATCACATCATTGTTGAAGAGAACCATGTCCATCAAAATTGATTATCGTATAGTCTTGTTGCTGTGTATAATGTTCTCCTTGTTCTGCTGATTTCACTCAGCATCAGTTCATGCAAGTCTCTCCAGGACTCTCTGAAATCCTCCTGCTGGTCATTTCTTACAGAACAATAATATTCCATAACATTCATATACCACAATTTATTCAGCCATTCTCCAATTGATGGGCATCCTTTCAATTTCCAGTTTCTTGCCACCACAAAAAGGGCTGCCACAAACATTTTTGCACATGTGGGTCCCTTTCCCTCCCTTAAAATCTCTTTGGGATATAGGCCCAGTAGAAACACTGCTGGGTCAAAGGGTATGCACATCTTGATAACTTTTTGAGCATAGTTCCAAATTGCTCTCCAGAATGGTTGGATCTGTTCACAGTTCCACCAACAATGTATCAGTGTCCCAGTTTTCCCACATCCTCTCCAACAGTTATCATTATCATTTCCTGTCATTTTAGCCAATCTGACAAGTGTGTAGTGGTATCTCAGAGTTGTTTTAATTTGCATTTCTCTGATCAATAGTGACTTGGAGCACCTTTTCATGTGACCAGAAATAGTTTCAATTTCTTCATCTGAAAATTGTCTGTTCATATCTTTTGACCATTTATCAATTGGAGAATGGCTTGAATTCTTATATATTTGAGTCAATTCTCTATATATTTTAGAAATGAGGCCTTGATCAGAACCTTTGGATGTAAAAATATTTTCCCAGTTTACTGCTACCCTTCTAATCTTGTCTGCATTCATTTTGTTTGTACAAAAACTTTTTAACTTGATATAGTCAAACTTATCTATTTTGTGATTAATGATGACCTCTAGTTCTTCTTTGGTCACAAATTCCTTCCCCCTCCACAGGTCTGAGAGGTAAACCATCCTACATTGTTCTAATTTGTTTATAATATCATTCTTTATGCCTAGATCATGAATCCATTTTGACCTTATCTTGGTATATGGTGGTAGGTGTGGGTCAATGTCTAATTTCTTCCATACTAGCTTGCAATTATCCCAGCAGTTTTTGTCAAATAGTGAATTTTTATACGAAAAACTGGGGTCTTTGGGTTTATCAAACACTAGATTACTATTGTCATTGAGTATTTTGTCCTGTGAACCTAACCTATTCCACTGATCCACTAGTCTATTTCTTATCCAGTACCAAATGGTTTTGGTGACCACTGCTTTATAATATAGTTTTAGATCTGGTACAGCTAGGCCACCCTCATTTGCATTTTTTTTCATTAATTCCCTTGAAATTCTTGACCTTTTGTTTTTCCAGATGAATTTTGTTGTTATTGTTTCTAGGTCAGTTAAATAATCTCTTGGAAGTTTGATTGGTTTAGCACTAAATAAATAGATTAGTTTAGGTAGTATTGCCATCTTTATTATATTTGCTCGACCTATCCAAGAGCACTTGATGTTTTTCCAATTGTTTAGATCTGACTTTATTTGTGTGGAGAGTGTTTTGTAGTTTTGCTCATATAGATCCTGACTTTCCCTTGGCAGATATATTCCCAAATATTTTATACTATCGATAGTTATTTTGAATGGAATTTCTCTTTGTATCTCTTGCTGTTGCATTTTGTTGGTGATGTATAAAAATGCTGATGATTTATGTGTATTTATTTTGTATCCTGCAACTTTGCTGAAGTTGTGGATTAATTCTAATAGTTTTTTAGTTGATTCTTTAGGGTTCTCTAAGTAGACCATCATATCATCTGCAAAGAGTGATAATTTGGTTTCCTCATGACCTACTCTAATTCCTTTAATCTCTTTTTCTTGTCTTATTGCCAAGGCTAGCATTTCTAATAGAATACTGAATAGTAATGGTGACAGTGGGCAACTTTGTTTCACCCCTGATCTTATTGGGAATGGTTTCAGTTTATCACCATTACATATGATGCTAGCTGATGGTTTTAAATAGATGCTACCGACTATTTTAAGGAAAAGTCCATTAATTCCTATACTCTCTAATGTTTTAATAGGAATGGATGTTGGATTTTATCAAATGCTTTTTCTGCATCTATTGAGATTATCATATGTTTTTTGTTAATTTGTTTATTAATATAGTCAATTATGTTAATAGTTTTCCTAATATTGAACCATCCCTACATTCCTGGAATAAATCCTACTTGGTCATGGTGTATTATTCTGGGAATGATTTTCTGTAATCTCTTTGCTAATATTTTATTTAAGATTTTTGCATCAATATTCATTAAGGAGATTGGTCTATAATTTTCTTTCTCTGTTTTTGTTTTACCTGGTTTAGGTATCAGTACCATGTCTGTATCATAAAAGGAGTTTGGTAGGAGTCCTTCATTCCCTATTTTTTCGAATAGTTTATATAATATTGGAGTTAATTGTTCTTTAAATGTTTGATAGAATTCACAGATGATATCAATTCTACCTTGGTATCATGAACAGGGAACATGTTATTCCTCTTGAAAGGTCAAGTGATCCTATCTCCTTTTTCACTCTGAACAAAAATTAGATGAGATATTGTTAGAGGATGAGTAATAGGATTTGAGATAAATATATACAAAAGTGGGGAAGGAAGTTAAGAAAGTAATTACCAAAAAGAAAATAAACATAAGGAATATACTGGAGGCTTTCCTTAAAAAAAATATCCATAGTAGCCAAGATTACCTTTTTCCTATAACAGATAAGCAGGCTGCAACACTAGATTATTATCTTGACTCAAAAGTAAGAGACCATCAGATACAAGGACCTATTGATACCAAAGTAGGAAAGAAAATGAAAAATAAATGGGTAACTAACTAGGGAAGAGTAGGGAGCGCCAGTGCCAGATATTATTATCCCTATTTTTTAAATTAATGAAACTGAGGCTCAAAGTGATGACAGCCACAATCATATGGCTAATAATTTGTCACAGCTAAGATTTAAAGCCAGGACCTTACTGACTCCAAGACCAGAACCCAAACAACTATACCACACTGGCTAAAAAAAGAAAATGAAATTTTGATTTAACTGGCACATTAAAATAAAAAAAATAGTTCTTTTATTTTTTTTAATTCCTTTATGGAAATGCAATAGAAGCAAGAGTACTTAAAAGTTTCTGATTCCCAAACTACTGTTCTCTTCATTGGTCATATAAATTCTCCAAGATCAATATTGAGTTTGTTACATTAGGAATAATTTTTATAGTATGTGACTTATAAAGCATCAGGTGTTTTTTTTTTTTTTTTAATGCTGAAAGCCCCCTTCGTCTTCCTCCAAATCTCACAGAAGTGGTCTCTGCAAAAATTTCCTTTGAAGAGTCCTGTTCTGGGATAAATTCAAAATGGCATAAAACTAGCTTTATTCCAACAGGAAGCAGTGTTTCTTATGCTTTAGAAGAAAGACAAAATAAATCTTGGCAAGTTGCCCTTTTTAGTTATGCATGTAAGAGATTTGCTAAACATAACAGAAAGTCTTTTTTCCCCAAGTTGCAGCTTTTCTTACAGAGAGGTTAGAAAAGAAATTGGCATGGAAAGATTTTCTTAATGCCAACCATTACTTTAGTTTAAAACTCAAAGAGCTTTATGTATCTTTTTTTATTGGACCCCTGAAACATAAATTTTCAAGTTGAATAAGCAACAGCCATTTTCCTATTTGTAAAAGAATAAATTGACTATAGCTCTTCCACTCTCTGTAGATGGGTAATCTGTTATTTTTCCAGCATTAATGATGGGCTTATGCTGATCTCTTTTCATTCTCTCACTGGATTCTTCTTATAGGACCATAGAAGTGTAGGAACTAGCTAGAAGTGAACCTAGAAATCACCAACCAGTCCAACCCTTCATTTTATACATGAGGAAACCAAGCCCCAGAGAGATGTAGCAGTTTTTTCCAAATTTAACTCAGATATTCTGACTTCACATCTAATGCTCTTTCCACACCAACACAGCCTCCCAAAAATATGAACAAGTGCCAGGGGTATTCTGAAGCCAATTCACATTGGTCCATGGAAATTTATTTTTAAATTTTCAGTGTAAGCATTTACACCGTAGAAATATAAAAATACAAAATACAAAAAATACTTGATTTATTGTTTTGTTGGTTGTCTAGACTTAAGTGATGGAAAAATAGTAATAATTCCATTTAAACTAAAAAGTATATTTTGTGCACAGTTTAAGAGGCCTAGTTGTTTGTTACAAGTGTGCCCCACTGGTGGCCACTGGCCCACATTGGGAAAATACACTGGAATATGTGGCCATGTGGATTTCATAAATATCTGAAAAGATTATATGTACTGATGCAAAGTGAAATTAGCAGAACCAGAATACTGTTGCAGAAAGAGCACTCTTGTATGATGCTTAACTATGAATGACTTAGCTTTTCTCAGCAATAAAATGATAGAAGACCTCTCCAAAAGAATCCTGATGGAAAATGTTATCCACATTCAGAATAAGAACTGACAGATCCTGAATATAGATTAAAGCATGATATTTCCACTTTCTTTATTTTGGATTTTTTTCCTTTTAGTCTGTTTCATCTTTCACAACATGACTGGAAATATATTTAATATATTTGAATGTATATAACTTATGTAAAATTGCCTTCTGTTTTATAAAGAAGGGAAGGAAGAACTGGAGAAAAATTTAGAATTGACAATTTTGTAAAAATGAAAGTTAAAGGTTGTCTTTACATATAATTGAAAAAAACACCATTTTTAAAAAGAACATATTCTGGACCATACAAGTATGAAGACTGTGATCTTGGATTGTGTAGCACTATCATCCAAGCAAGTTGAACAATTCTTTAAGGAAGTAACATAGCTTGGATTTAATTAAATCGGTACAATAATCTGTCTGTGCTTGTGTAATATGTTGCCTGATATTCCTTTCTCACTTAAATATAATTTTTTTAATCTCATAATAGAATGATAGATTAATTGAAAGGAATTATAGTACAATGAATAAAGTGCCTGATAAGGCATCAGGAAGAGGTGATTTGGGTCTTATCTCTGTCATTTTCTAAATTCGTAATTATGGACAAGTAATTTGGTAATACATGTAATCTATATTTAATACATGGAACCTATATTTAGTGATACATGTAATCTTTTCACAAGTTTGTTTTGATGTTGATATATCAATCAGTAAACATTTACTAAGTGCCATTATGAACCAGGCACTGCACTAAGCTCTGAGGATATGAAAAGACAAAACAGAGTCCATGTCTCAAGGAGCTTGCAATATGCCAGGAGAAAGAAAATGCAATCAAATATATGCAAAGCAAACTATATGCAGATTATATAGAAAGGCACATGTAGGACATACAGGATGTATAAGAGGAGCAGTGGATTTAAGAGAGGCTGAGGAAAGTTTCTTGAATGGGATTTTCATTGGGATTTCAGCAAAACCAAAGAAGTCAGTAGTTGGAGTTGAGGAGTGAGAATATTCTGGATATGGGAGGCAGCCAGAGAAAGTAAATGGATCCATGAGATGGAGCATCTTGTTTATTAAATAGCCAGGAGACTAGTGTTGCTGGATAGAAGTGTATGAATTAGGGAAGAGAAGACTGGAACTTTGAAGGTCAAAGAGCAAGTTTTGAATTTGACCACCGGGGCTATAGGAAGTCCAAGAAGTTTTTTGAAAAGAGGAAAGGGATATGTTCAGACCCACACTATGGAACAGTCATTTTAGTGGCTGGAGTGCAGGATGGATTGGAATGAATAGGGACTTGAGAAAGATGGACCCAATACCAGGCTTTTGCAATAGTCCAGCAATGAAGCAATGAGGTAGTGTCTGAGGAAACGGATTTATTTGAAATATGATATTCAAATTTACAGGATATTCCAAAAGTCTTTGTTCAGATGTTGGTAGAGTTGTAAATTCATTCAACCATTCTGGAGAGCAATTTGGGCTATAAAACTGTGTACTGTCTGATCCAGCAATAACACTACTAGGTCCATATCACAAAAAAGATCATTAAAAAGGGGAGAAAGCACCTACGTTTATAGAAGCTCTCTTTATGATGACAAATAATTGGAAATCGAGGGGATGCCCATCAATTGGGAAATAGCTGAATAAATTGTGGTATATGAATGTAACGAAATACTATTATGCTATAAAAATGATAAACACACAGATTTCAGAGAATTCTGAAATTACATGAACAATGCTTTGTGAAATGATCAGAAGTATACATAGTAATAGAAACATGAAAGGATCAACTTTGATATAATCTGCTCTTCTTAGCAATAAAATGATCTAAGACAATTCCAAAAGTCTCATGATGGAAAATGCTACCCAGAGAAAGAATTATGGAAATGTCAATGCAGACCAAAACATGCCATTTCACTTTTTTTGCCTTTTCTTTCTTGTGGTTTTTCCCTTTTGTTTTAATTCTTCATTTACAGAATGACCAATGTAGAAATATGTTTAATATCCCCTTTGACTACCCCCAAGACTTATGCCTCTGTTAGGGTCTATCAATTGTTCAAAATCACATCTATGAACTCCTATTTCCATTGCATATCACCAAACCAATACAGAAGATGCACCATTTCAAAAGGAGGGAAAAAATCTTATTTAAATTGGAAAGGAAATTCTATCAAAGTACCTTTCCCTGTGACTATCTGAGATGAGTATTCCAGCAGGCTCCACAGGGATGCATCTGTTATTTGCTTTTCTGCTACCCCATTCTTCCAGACTCATTTCTAGTCATCTTCTCTGCCTCTTGTTTGAATCCTCCCATATCAGTCTCATATTTGTACTCTTTAACCTCCAAACCCATTTTAACCTATCTGCTCTGGAAAACATCACTACATAATATAGAAGCATAGACTTCTTGGAGATATCAACCTCAATTTTTTTTTCCACAAACAAAGAACCATTTTGTTTTCATGGATTGTGGAAAATAAATCTTTTATTGTTGATCCTTCCTCTACCCCTACCACTTTAGTATGTATTAGAGAGACAGTACAAATTCTTCTCAAAATCCATGAAGTTGCTAACTACAGGGTCAATAGAAAATAATACAAAAATGAAAGTCAGTAATCCATAATTGTATCTGCAGGATAACATTTTCGATGAAATATTCTGTTGGGTTAGTGCTCAATCTAAAAATTTTGAAACAATTATGCCTAAGTTTAAGATAAAATTAAATCACAAAAATTCTGACATTATAAGGAAAGGGAAAATTACCAATCTTTTGACTTTGTAGGACAAGCAGAAATCACAAGAATGGCCTGTGCATGTGGAATTAATATTCCCCAGCAGAAAAATCATTTATGTTTAGTTATGGCTTCAGTGATTTTGAAACATGAATATATGTCACAAGCAAATGTTATATATCATCTAATACTCATCACAGATCCTCCACAGTAGCAAGTTAAAGAAAATGTATTTTTACTGGTATTTCATTCAAAACCTCTGAACTTTAATAATGGGTCCTAATATGTCTGCCAGACTGTCTGTTCCCTCAGAAGCTTCCAGTTCCAGGATAATGCCATTTCTGATGTGAACACTATCAAATGAACTTCCCCGGAGTCCTTTTCTAATCTTTCATTTTAATTTCTTCTCTATCCTTTATTTCAGTAGAATACAAATATAATACAGCAAAGATCAGAAATATGCAGATGGCAGAGTTGGAGTAAGAGTTCTTTGTCAGTTAAGGCTCAAGGAACCCTCCATGTACAAGAAAGAATAAAAATGAAAAGCTTCCTTGTGATCAAACTGTGTAAGAAGGATCCCAATTATGAAGGAAGAGAACAGAGGTTCTATGTAAAGAGACAGTAAAAGATACCTGGGGATGTACTACTGTTCAGTGACCTAGACAGGAACAGGCTAATGACTACTGAATTAGAATTTTTTAAGCAAAAAGAGAATCAAATGCTGATGACTGTGTGAGAAAACTGGAAGGACAGAGGGGAGGAAAAAGAAGAGAAGGCATAGGCCTATAAGGAAGGGAGGAAGCATGGAGAGAATTGAGGTATTGATCAAATTGAAATATCTCACAAGTCCCTTCAGACTCTGAGATTCTAAAAGTCTAGGGGGCCATTTAGGGAGAAGCAAAGAGAGGAAAAATCTATGTAGGGCAGATATTTTCTCAGTCTTTATCTTTCTTAATATTTCTGTAGGTTTGACACCGCTGATTATCTTTTTTGCCCTGATACACTCTTCTCTCACTTTCTCTTGCTTCTTCTCCTGTTTGTTTGACCAAGGTCATCCTTGATTATCCATCTTAGTCTTCAATCAGGTTGTATCCACCAACTTTGGAAAGATTCCAAGCTCTGTCCTGGGATCTCTTCTCTTCTCCCTATATATACATTATATTGTTGACATCCTTAGCTCCCATGGGTTGCAATATCATCTCTATGCCCATCTATTTACCCATCTCAATCCTATTTTCCTGAATTCCAATTTTACATTTCTAACTACGTTATAGCTAACTATAACTATAATCTCTCCAATTAACTTTTAAACATTGCATCTATTAGGAAAGTATTTCTTGATAACCCAAGCTATGTGGAAAGGCTTTCAAAGTATAAATGTCACATTTTAAGGCATAACTGTCAAAATGGATCCTCAGAAAAGATTCAAGCTACTCTGTAGATATACATTTACTAAACACTTATAGAACTCAAATAAGCACCAAAGGCATTTTATTTATTCAGGAATCAAAAGACATAAGGCAAGTCAATAGTAACAGGATTCCAGGAACCAGAATCTTGACTATCACTCCTAGCCATTTCATGCTTTGACAATTGAGGAAGTGTTACAAATAGTGGTCATGGCAGACTTCATTATAAAATTACACAAATTCGTTTGGTTAGAGAAAACTTGGTCCAAAAACACACACACCCTTCAGTGATCCCCTCATTTTTATTCAGTGCAAGCCTAGTTTTTCAATGCTATCTTTCTATCTTCTCTATACAATGCAGATTTCTATATAAATCTTCCTTTTTAATTTGTAGTTGTGGCATTATTTTATTTTTCCCATAAGAGAGATTGTAATAAGACCATTTAGCTAAAAAACACAAAGCAAGAAGAAAACCACATATCAAAATAAAAATGCAGCATAATGTAAAATAAAGGACAAAAAGTTGATGAACCATTTGGTCCTTCCTATAATCCATGCCAATTCCAATCACTAGGGACCAGATCAGACTTAAATTGGGACATTAGCTCTCATCAGGCAAATTTAAAGCCACTGAAAAACTGTGTTAAATTAGAGGCATAAAAATGATAATTGAAGTAACTGAATCCAGATCAGTCTAAATTACTTGGGGAAACCCTGAGGCAGCCTTTAAGAGTACTGGAATGCTGAGCATGTTTTTAGAGGGTTTGGGGTTTTTTTTGGACTAGAGTTAACCTAGATAATACTAGAATTAGAAGAGATCTTAAAATCCATCTAGTTTATGTGTTAAATAATTATAATTAATAAAATTAAGGGCCAAAGAAGAAGAAGATGAATTTCTCTAAGATCATACAAGTAATATGTGAGAGAATTGGGTCCTTTGACCCCAGGACAACAGTCTTGCTTCCACTGAATTAAATCAAGTCTCTTTTGAGTTTACTCCAATCCAGACTACACCACCTCTGACCAATTAACCCCTCCTTCTGTGCTAAGAAAAAGATTAATTCCAAGGACCAAGAGACAGAACATGAAGTGTCAAGTAGATGGTCATTTTTTACCTCATGTTTTATGTGTTTTTATGCCATGAAATACCACACTTACAAGAGAAGTAAAATAACAGGCAGCCAGGAGTTTATTAATGTCATCAGATTCCAATTTCATACTTCTCCAAATATATAGGAAACTGGTATGCAGTGGGTAGTGGTCTAATAAATCCTAGCTTATAACATTAAATGGCTGGACTAAAAAATAAAGAAATCTATTTATGTTTAATGTAAGTATGGAATGGAATGAATCTTGCTGAGTACAGTTATTGCAGAAGGAAAGATGCTTTTGTCAAATCCAAAGTTTCCCACTATCATTTTCCTTGAACACTAGAAAAATTGATTTCTCCTAATGAATACTGTTGCAAAGGCATTTTTCTATGCTCCAGCCTTGATGATGAAAACAACTTAGGGGAAAAAAAGGTTGGGGGGAGGAAGATGTGTGAGTACTACCTGATGAAGCAGTAAAGGAAAATTCCTACAGGCAAATAATCCTCCGTAGACCAAGCTTAACTTACAAATTCTATGGAACCAAGTAAAATTACTGAGGAATCTTCCAAAGAGATTTTTTAGTATAGATGAACTTTTCCACAAATTGGACCCAGGGAATATCCAAAGACAAGATAGTTTCTTTCAATCACTCTTGTGATTTTAGATGTCATCCATATTTTTTCTTTGTTTCTGCAGTCTCCTCCAACCCAATTCCCAGTCCTCTTCTAAGTCCTTCTGATATTTTAATCATTCCTGTATCAATTTCCCAGATTTCTCAGATTTTGGATTTATAGTATTTGTATTTACAGACTGATAATGGCTAAAAATATAATTCCCCACCATTTTCATTTGAATAATTCTTAAAACTCTGCATTGTGTCAGGGAAACTATAATTTAAGTTTCAGTCAGCAGGAAGAGTTTGGGATTTAGAGGACACTATGAATTTTTAAGCAAATTAGTTGTAGATAATATGTAATGCAATGTAATACAATTCTCTACATTACTTTCTATCTTCTCTACCTATGTAGGAATTCATCACCATTTCTCCTCCCTTGGTTTCTAACCTCCTCTTTTGATTTACCCTAAATGCCTGTTATCTCCAACACATGAAGTTAATTAGTTTGTTAAAGGACAAAACTAATTTTCTAAAAGTTTGTGGAGAACTTGAAATAAATATAAATTTATTTTAAGGGTTTGAGATTTTCAAGGAAGTTTCCCATCTGCTTCCCAGCTTATTGGGTCATCTCAGTACTAGATCTTAACCACTGATTAAATGTCACATATACCAGGAGCAGTTTCATTGCATCATGGATCAAGAGCTTGAAGCCTTCTAGTCCAATTCATGATTTTTTTTTACAGAAAAAAAAATGAGGCCTTTGGAAGTTAAAAAAAAAAAAAACAACTTTCTCCAGATCTCACAAGAAGGTGAAAAAAAAAAGAATTTGAACTTGAGTCTTCTGAATCCAGTCAGAAATCTTCTATTAAAGCGTGGTTGAGGAAAGGGATGAGCCGGTATGTGGTACTTCCTCTGTGTGAGGTACTGTGCTAACCAATCTTACAATTATTATCTAATTTGATACTTATAAGAACCCTGGATGGTAGGTACTATTCTTATTCCCATTTTATGTTTAAGTAAATTGAAGCAAAGGGTCATTCAGCTAATTTTTCCCAATGAGTATTTCAGGGTTTCAGTGTTAGTGAAGGAGAAAACTATAAATGGCATAGTTGAGGATTGTTCTAAGTCAAGGGATAATGGGAGTTATTAAATTCTAACAATTTGAAAGCTAAGAAGAAAAGGTAATGATCCTTTTTTCTAACTCAAGCAAGACATAGAATATTGTTTGAATATCTGACTCGTACTCTCTACTAGAAAGATATAAATTTCAATGATTTCCAGGAACAGGGACAACATCACACCTGCCTTAAAGTAAATGTAGAATTTATTTATAAGTGAAATAAATTGGTGGGACACATAAATGAATACACAAAATATGCACTTCTCAATACCTTTCCCTAAGTCCCAATCTCAATGCTGTTTTGGGAAATGAAGGCTCACACAGAACTAACCCCAGGAAATATATTTTGTAGAGCCAGAGAGTGACTTTGGAAATTCTGAAAATATTAAAAGGGAAAATGATATACTGAGGTACACAAAAGAAAGTAAATGCATCAATATGAAAAGGTGTCTGTTGTGGAAATGGAAGTAGAAGGATGGGTTTTATCTTAAAGAAAGTCAGCCGTCAATAAGGTCCCAGAAAGAGATGGGGTTCCTGGAAGCCAGGTACTGATGATGACAACTGTTCGTTTAAAGAGTCTTTAGATATAAAGATTTTCAAGCAAAGAATAAGTCAGACCAATAATAAATAAAGCAATAATACCGTACTTCAGTCATCTAAGGGAGATCATAAGGATTTTTAGTAGGAAGAGAATGGGGAAGTCTGTGATAGTCTTACAAAAGGTTGCCCCCCTTTTTATTGGCCTACTAGACTAGTTTAAAAAAAACACACACAAATGGGGGCGGAGCCAAGATGTTGAACTGCAGACAGTGTTCTCTGTGAGCTCCTGAGACCTTCCCTCAGACCCACACAAATTGAGCCTCCGAATTGGTTCTGGAGTGAGGGCGCCACCAAACGCTTGGACTACAATGCACTTCTATCAAATATCTACTTTGAAAGAACTTCTGAGGTCAGTTTTAGACGGGCAGGGGATCGAGCAGCTCCCAGCGCACAGATACCAGTGCGCAGCAGGGGTGCAAGTCCGGGGCTGGGACGGAGCAGAGGATTTTAGGCTGCCAGGAAGTCCCTGGGAGATGCTTGAGCCACTTTGCTCTGCTTGTGGGCAGGTGCTTTGGCAGATCTACCTTTGATAAAGGGTGGATTGAGAGCAGCTGAAAGTGTGGTCCTAGTGCGGATCTAGCCAGATCAGCCCCAGACCGGAAGTCAACTCGGCAAACTGCCCCAGGGCAAATTGAAACTGCGGCAGAATCCCCTGCTGGTGACTGATACCTCAGCTTAAAACAATGAGCAAGAAGAAGAGAGCTCTGACCATAGACAGCTTTTATAGAGAGAAACTAGAGAAGTCCCCAGATCCTGAAATTCTGAAAACAATCCCAGATAAAGCCACAAAAGTGGACTTAAGCTGGTCTCCCTTTCAGAAGGCTTATCTGGAAGATTGCATAAAGTATCTCAAAAGAGAGCTACAAGAAGAATGGGGAAATAAATTGAGATCAGTGCAAGAAGGAAACATCGCCCTGCAACAGAGATGTGAAAAACTGGAAAATAAGTCTGGTGAATTGGAAAAAGACAACAACTCACTGAAAAACAAAATTAGTGAATTGAAAAAAGACAAAAATTCACTGAAAAACAAAATTAGTGAATTGGAAAAAGAGGCACTGAAAAACAAAATTGGTGAATTGGAAAAAGTCACCAAATCACAAGAAAATAAAAATAGTCAATTGGAAAAAGACAACAATTCACTGAAAAACAAAATTGGTGAATTGGAAAAAGTCACCAACTCACTAGAAAATAAAAATAGCGAATTGGAAAAAGATAACAATTCACTGAAAAACAAAATTGGTGAATTGGAAAAAGACAACAATTCACTGAAAAATAAAATTGGCAAAATGCAAAAAGAATGCAATGAACCAAAAAATTCAATTGGCCAGTTACAAAAGGAGCTAAAAAAGATAACTGAAGGAAATAATACCTTAAAAATTAAAACTGAACAAATTGAAATGAATGACTCAATAAGACTTCAAGAATGAGTCAAACAAAAACAAAAAAAAAATGAAAAAATAGAAGAAAATATGAAACATCTCCTAGGAAAAACAACTGACTTGAAAAACAGATCCAGGAGAGACAATTTAAGGATTATCGGACTCCCTGAAAGTCATGATGAAAAAAAGAACCTTGATGCTATCTTCCAGGAAATCATGAAAGAGAATTGCCCTGATGTTTTAGAATCAGAAGGCAAAGTTGGCATTGAAAGAATTCACCGATCACCTCCTGAAAGAGACCCCAAAATTAAAACCCCAAGGAATATCGTGGCCAAATTTCAGGACTATTGCACCAAGGAAAAGATATTGCAAGCTGCTAGAAAAAAACAGTTCAAATAGTGAGGAACTGTCATTAGAACTACACAGGATCTGTCAGCTTCCACATTAAAGGATAGAAGGGCCTGGAATCAGATATTCCAAAAGGCAAAAGAACTTGTATTACAGGCAAGAATAAGTTATCCAGCTAGAATGAGCATCATCATCCAGAGAAGAAGAGGGTCATTCAATGATACAGGAGAATTTCACGTATTTCTAATGAAAAGACCAGATCTGAACAAAAAATGTGACCTCCAAACACAGAACTCTAGAGAAGCATACAAAGGTAAAAAGGAAAGAACTCTCGAGAACTATATCTCTACTAGGGGTATCCTTAAAGAATGGGGGTATAATTTGATTTTACTTCGATAATAATCAAAAAGAAATTAGAGGTGGAAGGTATATCATACTGTGAAAAAAGGGGGGAGGGGAAAGGAGGTAAAATAAAGCAAAAAAGGAGGTAAAATAAGGCAAAGTGTCAGGAAGAGACATAGAAAATCTAATATAATTGAGGGAAAGAAGGGAGGGTGATGAGTATTGTGTAAATCTTACTCTCATTAGATTGAGCTCTAAAAGAGTATATCAGACACATTTGATTTCAGGGAAAAACTTGGCCCTCTGTATAGGAAAGTAGGAGGGAAAGGAGGAAAAGAAAGGGATAAATTAATAGAAGGATTAGGGGAAAGGTGTAAAAAAGAGGGAGGGTTCTAAAGGGGGGAGGACTGTTAGAGGGAGGTGGTGATCAAAAACAAAATACTGGGGAGGAGGGAAGGGAGTAAGGGGAAAGGGAAGAGAAAAATATAACTTTGGGTAATTAAGATGGCAGGAAATATAGATATAGTCATTTTAACTGTGAATGTGAATGGGATGAACTCTCCCATAAAACAGAAACGGATAGCAGACTGGATTAAAAGTCAGAATCCTACAATATGTTGTTTATAAAAAAACACATCTAAAATATAGAGATACATACAGAGTGAAGGTAAAGGGCTGGAGCAGAATCTTTTATGCTTCAAGTGAACAAAAAAAGCAGGGGTAGCAATCCTTATCTCAGATCAAGTAAAAGCAAAAATGGATCTAATTAAAAGAGATAAGGAAGGAAACTATATTTTACTAAAGGGTACCATAGACAATGAAGCGGTATCAATACTAAACATATATGCACCAAGTGGTATAGCATCCAAATTCCTAGAGGAGAAACTAACAGAGATGCAAGAAGAAATAGACAGTACAACTATACTAGTGGGGGATCTCAACCTTGCTCTCTCAGAATTAGATAAATCAAACCATAAAATAAATAAGAAAGAAACTAGGGAGGGAAACCAATTGTTAGAAAAGTTAGGTATGACAGATCTCTGGGGGAAATTGAATAGTGATAGAAGGGAGTATACTTTTTTTCTCAGGGGTTCATGGAACTTATATGAAAATTGATCATGTGTTAGGGCATAAAAACCTCAAAATCAAATGCAGAAAAGCAGAAATAGTAAATGCATCTTTTTCAGATCATGATGCAATAAAAATCACATGTAATATAAGGCCAGGAGAAAATAGACCAAAAGTTAATTGGAAATTAAATAATCTAATCCTGAAGAATGAATGGGTGAAAGAGCAAATTATAGACACAATCGATAATTTCATCCAGGAGAACGACAATAATGAGAGAACATACCAAAATTTGTGGGATACGGCCAAAGCGGTTATAAGGGGTAACTTTATATCTCTAGATGCTTATTTGCATAAAATAGAGAAAGAGAAGAGAAGATCAATGAATTACGGTTACAATTAAAAAAAACTAGAAAAAGGTCAAATTCAAAAACCTCAATTAAATATCAAATTGGAAATTCTGAAAATAAAAGGGGAGATTAATAAAATTGAAAATAAGAAAACTATTGAATTAATAAATAAAACTAAGAGTTGGTTTTATGAAAAAAACCAACAAAATAGATGTCTTTAGTTAATTTGATCAGAAAAAGGAAAGAAGAAAATCAAATTGTTAGTCTCAAAAATGATAAGGGAGAACTTTCCTCCAATGAAGAGGAAATTAGAGTAATAATTAGGAGTTTCTTTGCCTAACTTTATGCCAATAAATTCGATAATCTAAATGAAATAGAGGAATATCTACAAAAATATAGATTGCCCAGGTTAACAGAAGAGGAAATAAATTATTTAAGTAGCCCCATCTTAGAAAAAGAAGTAGAACAAGCTATTAATCAACTCCCTAAGAAAAAATCTCCAGGGCCATATGGTTTTACATGTGAATTCTACCAAACATTCAAAGAACAATTAATTCCAAT
>JAJPUD010008919.1:59484-81455 GCA_023553655.1 Myrmecobius fasciatus | reverse complement strand
ACAAATGCAGACAAGATTAGGAGGGAAGTATCAAATTGGGAAACCATCTTTACATTTAATGGTTCTGATAAAGGCCTCATTTCTAAAATATATAGAGAATTGTCTCATATATATAAGAATTCAAGCCACTCTTCAATAGATAAGTGGTCAAGGGATATGAACAGACAATTTTCAGATGATGAAATTAAAACCATCTCTAGTCATACAAAAAGTTGCTCCAAATCACTATTGATCAGAGAAATGCAAATTAAGACAATTCTGAGGTACCACTACACACCTGTCAGATTGGCTAAAATGACAGGAAAAGATAACGATGAATGTTGGAGGGGATGTGGGAAAAGTGGGACACTAATACATTGTTGGTGGAACTGTGAACGGATCCAACCATTCTGGAGAGCAATTTGGAGGTATGCTCAAAAAGTTGTCAAACTGTGCATACCCTTTGACCCAGCAGTGTTTCTACTGGGCCTATATCCCAAAGAGATCTTAGAGGAGGGAAAGGGACCCACATGTGCAAGAAAGTTTGTGGCAGCCCTTTTTGTAGTGGCTAGAAACTGGAAATTGAATGGATGCCCATCAATTGGAGAGTGGCTGAATAAATTATGGTATATGAATGTTATGGAATATTATTGTTCTGTGAGAAAAGACCAGCAGGATGATTTCAGAGAGGCCTGGAGAGACTTGCATGAACTGATGCTGAGTGAAACGAGCAGAACCAGGAGATCATCATACACAGCAACAACAATATTACATGATGGTCAATTCTGATGGACATGGCTCTCTGCAACAAAGAATTGTCTCAAACCAGTTTCAATTGTTCACTGAAGAAAACCATATACACCCTGAGAGAGGGATATGAAATATGGACCACAATGTAACATTTTCATGATCTCTATTGACATTTGCTCGCATTGTGTTGCCTTTCTCTCATTTTCTTTTTTTTCTTGTAGATAGGATTTTTCTTGCATAACTTCTCAAGCATTTCAACATTATTAACATGTAGTGGACTTCCTGCCATCTGGGGAAGGGAGGGGACTGGGGGTAAAATTTGTAATGGAAAGCTTTGTTAAAAAAAAAAAAAGAAAGAAAAGAATGTAAGAAAACATGTTTAATTTTACAGTAAAATGTCATAAAAGAAAATAATTTTTTCAAAATACAAAAAAAAATCTGGGAATATTAGTGGATTCATAGCCCACTATTATTCCATTGTATTAGACAATGGCATGGTATGAAAGTCAAAGAAGCTAATGTAATTTTAAGCCATCTTGAGAAGGGCCTAGTGTCCAGGGGCTAGGAAGGTAAGCATCATGCTTTATATACTCAGCTTTGAGCAGATGTCATTAGAAATACTGCATACAGTTCTGAGCACAACATTTTAGGAGGATAACAAGAGTAACAAGAGGAAAAATAGGGAAGGGCCTTGAGTTAATGCATACAAAGATTGGCTTAGCCAGAAAAAGAGAAATCTTAGGGAACAAATGATATGTGTGGGAGCATGTAATTTTTTTTCCAGTAGAATGTAATCTCCTTGAAAGCAGAGACTTTTTGTTTTTAACTTTGGATATCCAGAGCCAAGTGCAAAATAGGCACTTAATATGTACTTGTCAAAGAAGTGAATAAATATTGATATCCCAGTATCTGAAATCCTACCTTGGGGAAAGAAGGAATAGACTTGTCTGTCTAGTAACAGGAATGGATGGCATTTCCCAAAGAGATATTTAGGCTTGATATAATTATGAGTCCCCCTCACTACAGCCCTTCAAGAAAAATTTAGATAACTTCTTTTCAGGGTTGCTGCAGAGTGGCCAGATCAAGTACAGGTCACATCCAATAGCCTCTGAGATCCCTGTGCCTTCTCACTTTAGCAATGATTGTTCTTGTCAGTCAGTACCAACTTGTATAGTTCTGTAATTCTCTTTCAGAAACTTCCATCAGAAGCATTGTCCCTGAAAAACCTGTTATTGAGATTTAGAACTAGAGGGCACCTTAGTAATCAGCTAATCCACAACATCCTTCTTACATATGGGAAAAGTAATGCCCATAAAGGTGAAGTGATTTATTTGCCCATGGTCATATAAATAATAATTACAGTGCCAGGATTTGAACCCACTTCTTCTGAAGTTAAATCTAGCACTCTCTTCATTATTCCCTCTTTATTGTTATTGTTCAGTCATTTCAGTTGTGTCTGACTCTTCATGACCTCATTTGGGATTTTCTTGGCAAAGATACTGGAATAGATGGTCATTTCCTTCTCTAGCTTATTTTTACAGATGAGGAAACTGAGTTAAACATGTTTAAGTTACTTGGAGAGATTCCCAAAGCTACTAATTGTCTGACGCCAAATTTGAATCCATGAAGATGAGTCTTCCTGCCTTCAGACCCAGTACCCTTTTCATTGTATCACCTAGCTGCCCAACTATCCTCTCTTTAGCTGGAAGGAAACAAAGAGTGCTCTCAAGGACTTAAGCTCTACAAGGGAAAAATATCAAGTACTTTCTTTCACTCTGACTTTTTCATTCCCCGAGGAGCCATCTTAAAAATGTAAATGTCAGAAGATGCTGATGTAATGTTGTTTTTTCTGTGTTTAAAAACAAAAACATCCTCACTAAAATATTTGTGGATTTAAGAAAACCCTCTAGTATGTGAGACAGGAATAATTGTAATTTAAATTTGGCTTCAAAAATACAAATATTTGTATTTGTGCTAGACTGAACATGGTCTAAGAGAGGAACATGGCCATGTGCATCCTAATAAAGGCACAAACCCATGTCTCTGGGTGGGTAGAAAGGGTTGGAAGGGATCCCAGCATTATAGCTTGAGATCTTGCAGGGCCCTTGCAGATTATTTAGCAGATGAGGAAAAGGAAATATACAAGCTTCTTATAACAACAAGGAGCCATTAAGTTGAAGATATGAAGAGATAGAAATGTGTTATAAAGAAATCGGATTAGGGAACAGGATGAGTGGCTACAGGAAACAGTCATTAGGGAAAACCTGAAAGTTCCAAGGACAGGATAAGAGAAGAGTCTCAGGAAACAGTGAGACAAGATTATCAGTGTGCAATAATGCATGGAGTCTTTGTCTTAGTGTCAGGATGACCTGGTTTCAAACTCCACTTCTGACACAACTAAGCAGGTCACCTTTGACAAGTCACTTCTCTGGGCCTTAGTTTTCTCAACTGTTAAGTAAGAGGTTGGACTTAATGACCACAAGGTCCTTTCCAGCTCTAGCTTGATCATCCTAAAATTGCTATGTTAGGAGTTAGGGGAGCTACAGAAAGCAGTTTTAAGGGATTAGCTAAAGGCTGAGAGTGGAATGTAGAGTGACAACTTGTGAAGTGCCTAATTAGGGTGTTGAGAGGCACCAAGCTAGTTCAAGTGATGGAACAATGTTGCTGTATCTTACTTGGCCTCCCAAGAGTTCATAGGATCATTGATGGAGAGTGGGAAGAAGCCTTAAAGATCATTTTGTAGATCCCTTTCATTTTCCTGATGAAAAATCATTCTTCAGTTGTTTTCCATTGTGCCTGATTCTCTGTAACTCTATCTCGGGTTTTCTTGGTAGAGACATTGGAGTGGTTTACCATTTTTTCTCCAGCTCATTTTACAGATGAGGAAACTGAGGAAAATGGGATTAAGTGACTTGCCCAGGTTCATATAGCTAGTGAATGTCTGAGGCTGGATGAACTCAGGAAAATGAATCTGACTTCAGGCCAGATACTCTATCTCCTGAGACACCAAGCTGCCCCCTGAAAAAAGGGAAAATAGCTTGCTCAAAGTCTCATATCAAGACACAAGAGATAGGATTTAAACCCAAATTCCCAGTCTCCAAAACTAGTCCTCTTTTTTTTCTGTACCACAAAGCCCATTTAGGTCAATGGCTTTATTTTACAGTTGAGGAAATTGAGTTCCAGGGAATTTAAGTGACTTATCTAAGATCACAGGTAATAAATATCAGAGATGGGACTTGAACCTAGATTCTCTGATCCTATAGTCAACCCTCTTGACACTGTCAATCCATTTAGCATAGTGCCTGGCACAATACAGATTTCAGTGATCCAGTGATCCATTCTTTATTCTAGAAAAAAGTGGCCAATCTAGCCTCCTACCCCTAAGGCATACCAACCTCCCAATCCTTGGAGAAAACAGCAAGTAGGAGCTTGAAGCAGTGAGCAAAGGCCTGGGAGAGAGGTACTACCATGACAGACTTCTGGGGGATTGGCCTGGGAAAATGCAAGGGTGTAAGGACTGGGCAGATTAGTAAAGGACAAAAGTTTCAGGCACCAATGGGATTAGAATATCACTATGGAGAGGAAGCCTATCCCCCATATTGGTATTCTGGGCTAAATCCCCAGTTACCCTGCCATAATTATGGTGGAACATCAATAACCAAGGGGTGAGTGCCAATTTTGGAGAAAGATAAGACCTTTCTCTTGCCCTTGAAATCTTTCCAATAGGAAGCCACCTAATCTGTAAGGCTAGCCTAAATGGGAAAATAAATCTACCAAGGAATAGGGACATTTGTTGTACAAATGCCTGCCAGTGATCATTGATTGATGGGATTTGAGATTGCTCCCCATCTAGAAAGCTGGAAAAGTGAGCAGCTTCAGCTCCACAAACCATCTGTATCTTCTCCCGGGGGGGGAAATACACCCCAGCCTTGTTGAGAAATGGACAAAGGAATGAAAGTGTCCACCCTGCACAGCTGGAGAACCACTTTCCCTCTAAAATATAACCCTTTATGTTGTTGACAGAAAGTCAGTATGGCAAAACATCTTTTCCTAGCCAGAAAACAGGGGTTGGGGAACTGATTCCTCCCCCTTCCTTCCTTTGGAACTAAGTATAGGTACCTCTGAGTAAAGCCTTGTCTGACTAAGGAAGGCAAGAGTGATGAATACATACAGGTGAGTTGTTGTTTTTTAATACTAAGGTTTAAAGGACTAAAGTCTTCCTCTAGCATCAACCTTGCAAAACCTTGTGTTCCAATTTTTCCCTGCCTTCCCCCCACCTCCTCCCCTATATTGCAAGTAATCCAATATATATTAAACCTGGTAAAACTATATGTTAAATCCAATATATGCACACAAATTTATACAATAATCTTCCTGCACAAGAAAAATCAAATCAAAAAGGAAAAAATGAGAAAGAAAATATAATGCAAGCAAACAACAACAAAATGCTATATTATGATCCACACTCACTTCCCACAGTTCTCTCTTTGGGTGTAGATCAGCCTTATAATTTAAAGAAGACAAGCCCATACTCTGTTGGGTCAAAAGTTACTCATGACAGAATGCTAGAGTGCCTTTGGTTTGGACATTCCTTGAGTCTCCAAACCCATTTCACCACTCAAGGACTGGGCAGAAAAGCAATCAGCACATTAAAATAATTGGGGTTTGCTACAGCAGCCAATTCTCCTTGTCTGTAGGTCAAAATTTTCATTTTAACTAGAGTGCCTGTCCGGGTCCCCACAAGAGAAGTCTCACAGACAGTGTAAGCATTTATATCTCAGAAATTATCAAAATATGCAAATCAGGCCTTGATTGATTGTTTTGTTAACTGTTTGAACTTACGAAAATGGCAGAGAAAATGTTAATAATGCAAAATAAAATTAAAAATGTGTTGTGCATATCTCTCCCTTCCCACCTCAACCAGATTGTTAAATATTTACCAGCATTCCCTCTCACCCTGTTTTTATAGAACCTTAAAATTTGCAAAGTGTTTCTTACGTCATTTGAGCCTTAAAGGAGCACAAATCAGGCTGAGACTACAAATGTTAGCAGATCCATTTTACAGATGAGGTTCAGAAAGTTTGAGTCACTTTCCCAGTGTCATTTTGCTAATAAGTGTCAGAGAGAGGGAAGAGTCAAGTCAAGTTTTCTTGACACCAGGTCTAGTACTGTATCCACTACACGCTGCTTCCTCTCATATAACATTCCTTCTTGTCATCTCTTAGGATTTCTAAGAATCCCAATTCAAAGGGGTTAAAAGTGAGTATAAAATTTTTTTAGTTTATATTACATTTTCTCATTTGTCTCTTCCATTTAGTCATCTGTTAAATCTAGTGAATGAAAAATATTCTTATTGTTATTCATGCCTGCAGTAAATTACTTAACCTTTCTGGGCCTCAGTTTCCTCACTTATAAAAAAGGAGTTGGATTAAAAGGTTTTTAGCATTAAGTCTATGCTGTTCTTTCTTTGAGGACCAAACATAACTTGATAACTACATAATCTGATTTAAACCACCAAATTTAAAAATCTGTTTTAAATGCATTTATCTCATGGTTTCACAGATGTAAAAAGTCTTTGAAAATTACAAAGAGCTAAGCAAATATAAATTGATCATTGTTAGTAGTACTATGCTTAGCACATAGAGAGAGTTTAATAAATATTTATTGCCTGATTGGCTATTGATGTTTTCAAAAAGTAGATCTCCTACCCATATAATTTTTTGGCCATAGGTCAGGTGAAATTCACTAATAAGCAAAAGTTAAAGCTGAAAAACATCTATCTAAATAGAGAAATAATTTCCTCATCACTAAAAAGGTCTAAATAGAGGCTGGATTGCCATATGCCTGGAAAATTGTGGAGGGGATCCACACATTTAAAAATAGTAAAACTGAATTATCTTTGAGGTCTTTTTCAACATGAAGATTCTTTGAGAATGTTCTTTTTTATTTTGCAGGGAAGGGGAGGCAGAAGGTTAGGGAGATTGGATTATTTTATTGATTAGAGTAGCTCAATCTTTCAGAGGTGATCACCATTACAATATTGCTCTGAATGTATATAGCATTCTCCTGGTTCTGCTCACTTTACTCTGCATCAGTTCATATAACTCTTCCCAAGTTTTTTTCTGAAATCATCACTTTTTATAGTATAACAGTATCCCATCACAATTAGATAATACAATTTGTTTGGCCATTCCCTGACTGATGGACAGTCCCTCGATTTCCAATTTTTTACTGCCACAGAAAGAGGCACTATAAATATTTTTGTACATATATATCTTTTCCCCTTTTCTTTCATGTCTTTGAGACACAGATCTAGTAGTGTAATTATTGGGTAAAAGGATATGCATAATTTTATTGCCTTTTGGGTTTAGTTCCAAATTGTTTTCCAGAATGGATCAGTTCACAATTCTGCTAACAATGCATTGGTGTCCCTGTTTTCCTACATCCCTTACTGTATTTGTCATTTTTCCTTTTCTTTTATGTTAGCAAATCTGATAGATGTGTGATGGTGTTGCCAAGTTGTTTTCATTTGCATTTCTATGAGAACATTCTTGATACTTCAGAGAGGTTGCAGAGAATCAGAAAGCCTAACTACAGGGAGAGATCTCCAGAAAGGGTTGATCTTCCATTTGCAACATGGGATAATAGCACTTGTCATCAAGCTACTCACAAGAAAGAGCCAGTTAATGAGATCTTATTGATCCAGAAGTTCCATATCAGCTTAGACAGAAGGAGGCTATCATTCTAATTTTCTTAGACCAAGTTATCCTCATCTCTACCTCCTAACTTTGCTGACTTCCTTTGAATCCTAGAGAAAATACCACCTTCTCCAGGAAGCTTCTCTTCATCCCCCTAAATTCTAGTGCCCTCTCTCTATAGATTTTTTTTCAAATTTGTGTTGTATATATGTTATTTTTTTGCATGCTACCTTCCCTAAAGGACTGTGATCTTGAAGGAAGGGGATGCCTTTTGCCTTTCTTTGTATCCCAGTGCTTAGCACAGTGCCTAGCATGTATGCAATAAGTATTTAATCAGTATTTACTGACTGACTGACACAAACTATGTGAAAGGAGTTCTAGTCTCTTTCAATATCTGACCCCAGAACTGTACTCCATCAGGATTCTAGCTGCTCGAGCTGGGGTACCACTCCCAAGAAATCATGTACCTTCCCAGACATCTTCTGGACCAGACAAACCTCTGCTCACACAAATCAAATGAACCAGATATTTTCACTTTGAAAGTATCTAAAGAACAAAATGATTTGTAGATCCATTAGCATTTCTACAATTTAAATGCAGAGGGCTCCTTTATTTTCCCATTGACCAAACTTAGGTGTTTCCCAAATCTGTATATATTGTGTGCATGAGAGAGACAGACAGACAGAGAGAAAAAGAAACAGAGACAGAGAGAAAGGGAGAGACAGAGACAGAGACAGAGGCAGAAAGAAACAGAGTGAGACAGACAGACAGAGGGAGAGAAAAACACAGAGAGAGAGAGAAAGAGGGAGAAATATCTAAAATGTAAAGATATAAAAATAAAATCATTTCCCCCATCCTAGAAGTGAATTTTCCATCTCTGAATTTCCCCTTTTCTTCTATCTCCCACTCTCTTTGAATAACAACAGTAGACTTGAATGCTATTGTGCTACACCAAAAAAAGGGATTGTTGGCCTCCCATGCACGAACTCCTGTGCTCTTCTCTGGCTGCAGCTGTGGGAAGGAAACATTTGACATTAATGTGATTGGGGTCTCTCTGAAGCTTTATATCATCTCTGCCAATAAAATCTTTGGGGACAGAGATAGTGGTCTGACTCTTACTTGCTTAAGAGTCCTGAAGACCTTTTCCTTTGGGTCTAATGCTATTCACCTTCATTTTTTCTTCCCTGCTCTAAACTAAAAGGAAAAAAATAAACCCTGTTCTACTGACTAATTAAGAAAGACCAAGGGATGATTTGCCTGAGAGCAGATTTCTCTGCTAAACATAGGTGGCCAGTTGAGAAAGAGTTAAAAATCAATGCACTTCACTGGACGATCTCTTCCGCCCTGTTAATGGAACCCAAGTGCAAACCTTGGCAGGAATCACGCATTATCTCATGACAGGTGTACAATGCATGCTGGCTGCTGCTGAGTTTCTAGAGAAGGCTCAGGGATAGTGGGACCACTCCCTGACACAGTAGGATGAAACAGATGACCTTGCAGAGCTCTCTCTGCTGGTTGAAATAATTCCACAAGCCATTTCCTTGACAAGCTGTCAGAAGTGGCTGTCTCTAAGATAATAGCATGTGGGTGGGGAAGGCAACAGAATTTAGTGATGCACTGGAAAGGAGAGAGAGAGTTGGAAGTAGAATGAGAAGATTTAGTTTCAAGGCCCAGCTTTGCATCTTCCTAGCTGTATGATCTTGCCAGTCCCTTTCTCTTTCTGGCTTCACTTTTCCCTTCTGGAAAATGAGGGAGTTGGTTGATCTGTTAGGTCACTTCCAGCTTTAATATTCAATAATGTTTTGATTCTAGTTGGTCTTCCAGTGATGATGAAGCCATAATAATTCTTCCACTTTCTCCCTTTTCTAGCACCTACTCTGCAATTTATTGTCTTATAGAATTAGAAGGGCACTAAGAAGTTAAGTACCTTGCCCAGAGTCACAGAACATATGTCTGTAGTAGGACCCAAACTCAGGACTTCCTTACAGAAATCAGGTTTCTATCCACTTCTGCTACTGCCTCTCCCAATAAAAAGATAATTAATTTAATTTTGATACCACCAAATTCCTGGCTCCCAATCTGGTGGTATAAACCTAGAAACAGTCTGTGAGATATGTTTTCCCACAGAAAGATGAAGAACAATAAGAGGACAATTTATTTCATTATTAACAGTAAGTATCCTCATTGGAAATATACTAAATCTCTCTGTATAGTTTTCATGTTCCTAATTCTCCTGCTTACATTGCCCCAAGCAGTCTGAGGAGGTAAAGAACTAAGATCACCTATCCTTGATTACATAAAAATCTGTGGGTAATTCTGGGGAAAAAAACACCTCAACTATGGAACAATAGGGGAAATTTCTACCTTATTGAAGATAGTTAGTTCTGTTGTTTGTAAATGAAATTATCTCTTTTTAAAACAACAACAACTACTACTACAAATGCTACTTGGGAATCTCCCGGACTACCATTTCATTATTCCCTTCTCCCTTTGTATTAGGAAATATTTACTATCTTTCTACCTTTCTATCCACTGGATGTGAATTGGTGGGAGGAGAAAACAATAACACATTTGATTTAAGATTCTTGAAGTGTTTGCTCCCAATTTCCATGTGGGGTAGGTAATATAAGCATTTAAAATACCCATTTTACAGATAAGAAAACTGACTCTCTTTGACACTGTTGATCGCCCAGATGTTCCTAGATGTTCTTTCTTTCCAGGTTTTCATGAACTTCCTCATTTTAACTACTTTCTAAGATAGATAGAGGGCAGGGTCTGGAGTCAGAATGACTTCATGAGTTCAAATCTGGTCTCAGACACTAGTTGTGTGACCCTGGGCAAGTCACTTAACCCTGTTTGCCTCAGTTTCCTCATCTGTAAAATAATCTAGAAGAGGAAATGGAAAACTCCTCCAGTATGTCTGCCAAGAAAATCCAAATGGGATCATGAAGAGTTGGGCACAATTGAAACAACTGACAACAACATTCTAGCATATCTAACCACTCCTCAGTCTACTTTGTTATATCTCAGTCGTCCTACAAAATAATGGGTATACCCCCCAGGCTCTCTCCTGGGCTATCTTCTCTTCTTCTTCTACACCACTTCTCTTAACATCTCTAGCTTCCATGTATTTGATTATAATTTCTAAGTAGATGATTCTCAGATATATTTGTTCAACTCCAAACTCTTTCCCGTTTCTAGTCTTGCATCTTCAATTGCTCATTGAATATCTAGTCAGATATAACTGAAGAAAAACAACAAAACTTGAAAAAAAATTGGAGATTTAGTAGACTATAAGTTTAATGTTAATAGCGCAAAAGAGAAGTTAACATATATTGATAATCATTACTTCTGTAACAAAGAAGATAACTGCCCTGGTCAGATCACAACAAGAGGATTGCATATTATTCTGTAGACCACAGTTTGGGAAGGATATCAATAAAATGGACCATATCTAGAAGATGACTAGGATGAAGAGACAGTTACAAGGAAGAAATAGGGGATGTTTGTTATAGTTCATCCTTTGTTCAGAAAGAGGACCAATAGCCAGAGTAATGTTTTGACTTGCTCGTGAATTCAATTTAAATGAGGCAGAACTGTGCAAAGTCATCCTCCTCTCTTTCTTTTCCAGTCATCAGAATCCAGTAGCAAAACAAAAGTCAAGATCACTGGCAATGGCCCAGGATGCAGTGAGTGACCTTGACCATTTTACAATCAGGTTTTTTTTTTTCCCCATATCTCAGCTTGTCTGAGTCAATACCCATTCAACAATTAAGTAAGAACTGAGAAAAAAGATAACCTAGTTTACCATTACAAAAGATTCAGTCTGAGAGGGAAAGACCCTTGGAGTCTCTGGCCAAAACAGAAAATTATTGCTATTTGCACCTGGAGAAGAAAATGCATAGCAGGGAAGGAAACATGAGCATGATGGCAGCCCTTCAGCTTTGAAAGGCTGTCATGTGGATGTGAAGAATTAAACTTTTCCTATTTGTTCTGGAGGGCAAAACCAGGAGCAAAGTATCGAAGTTGCAAAGAAGCCAAATTTGGCTCAAAATAAGGAAAAACTTCCTAATAATTAAAGCGATTCAAAAGTAGAACCAGATGCCTTGCGAAGTAGTAGGTTTCCCTTCTTGAGGTTCTTAGAGTAGAGACTGAGCATCACTGGTCAGGGGCATTTGAAAGGAGATTAATAAACAAATAGGACCGTATTCTGGGGCTTATTATATCCCTATTAACCCTGAGATATAGTCTTTGGTGAATATTATTGGTGGCCATCACATTTTAGAACTGAGCAGAATAGTCTTAATAAGAATATTGTTCTTACTTTTCAGTTCTTCCCCTTTCAAATAGAAGGAAAGAGGTCAACTGATACAGTACAGAGCTCTGCATCAGAGTCAAGAAGACTTGAGTTTAAATATCATTACCTGATACATACTAGCTGTGTCACCCTGGAAAAGTCATTTGACCTCTCAGCACCTCTCTAAGATTATAACTGGCAGGATAATTGCTGACCCACATTGATTGAAATTTTCCTAACCAAGAATTCCTCAAACCAATGAAATCTGGGGTCTAGACCAAATAAAGAAAAGTACCCCCAGCACAATTTCAGACTTTCAAACTGTGTAGATACTTGATTACTTCACTTTGTACAAGCTAAACCAATTCTTCACCATTTTACCCAAGTCCCAAAATCCCATATTCTGACTGTATAGTCTAGTAAGGAATCATATAACCTCAGAAAGAAAACATATTTTTCCACATATCCAGGAAATGGGTATTTAATCAATTCAACCTGCTTCATTTCAAGAGATGTTTTTTGAATGAACCCTATCCAGATTCCATTCCTCAATGAAGATGGCGGACCCACATATGAAATGTCAATGTTTATTGTTCAGCTATTCTTGAATTAGCTGGGACCAAAAAAGAAAAGTCTCACATTTATTTGAAGAACATAAAAGTATATTTTTATTTTGTTACATCATTCTCAACCCCTTGAACTGGATTAATGTGAATTTCCAAAATAAATTCACCTTTGGGCTAAAATGAGATTTAAAATGTTTCAGCCAGAAAGAACACATTTGGGGGAATGTTTTGAAACAAGTGAAAATGAGTTATGATAGGAATCATCATGGCATCTCAATGTTAGCACTTGTAGTTATAAATGATTTAACAGTAGTTTATTAATACAAAAGATAATCTATTATGGTTTGTAGCTACAACTTGCTATTAATGTTAAGGTTGAAGAAGTTACCTTTTGGTTCTCTTTGTTGTCATATGAACAAAGAAACTAGGACTGGATATCAACAGAATGGAAAGAATCACTCCATATGGTTCTAATTTTATACAAGAGCCATAGGCTAAAACCTTGCCTGTGATCTAAGGAAAGGCTGCAATATCAGAATGATAAAATGGTAACTTCATTGATGGGAAGGCACACCTGATTGCTTCCTCCAGCAGAGTGTGTCAGGCTCCAATTGCCAGTAAGATCTGTCAACAACTCCCATCAACATTTTGGTTGCAGATGTTCACTGTGGCTTTTCCTACTGTAAACTCTTCTCCAGGCTCTGTGCTGATTTGTAATGCATAGAGAGATTAAATGCAGAGCCATCCCAGTTCATTTTTCCCCTTAGTAATCAATACAGAGAAACATTCCATTTCCAACTTCTTCCAGAAGGCTGGAAATTTGGAAGATTCTAGAGCCTAAGTATTTCCAAATGCTTGTCAAAATTGTAACTGATATTTAGATACTGCCTTAAGGATGGCAAAGTACAGCACCTGCTTTTTCTCATTTAAATCTCACAACAATTCTGTGAGATGAATACCACAGGTATTATTTATAACTACTTATTATATATAAAAAATTATTTATAATTTATTTATCTATTATTATAACTGTTTATTGGAGAAAGAGAGGTGAAGATTCAGTAACTTACTTGGAATCAAGGAATTAATATATGCCAGAGGCAGGATTCAAAGAACTCTTAGAATCTTGATTAAAAACTGCAAAGAAGCTCAGAGACTAACTTGTCTAACACTTTCCCTTTTCCTGTTGAGGAAGCTGAGATGGGAAAATTAAGTGACTTGTCCAAGATCATACAATTCAGTAATAAGTGTCAAAGGCAGGATTTGAACCCAAGTCCTCATATTTCAGAATCAGTGCTTTGATTTTAACCTAGATCCCTCCTAACTCCAAATCCAACATTCTGTCTACAATACCACATTATCTCAGAGCTTAAATGCCACCATAATTTAAATTGTGACTTAATCTAATCAATGCCAAATCAATAAACAGACTCATAGATTTAGAGTTCACAGGTGTCTCAGAGGTCAACTAGATCAACCCTTCTCCTTTTATAGTTAAGAAAAACAAGGAGCAGAAAGGGGGAAAGGACATGCCCATAGTGATGCTGACACTAATTATAAAAGCCAGAAGATTTCTATGGGTCTTTTCCAAATTCATAGTTTATATGTATCATTTCCTATATGATACAACCTAATAAAACCATACTGCTGTTTAACTTAAAACCCACTTAAAGAGACGTGTATATTGGATAATACTAGATTCTTTAATAAATATATTTTGTAGAATTCCTCAAGCCCTAAATTTACTCTTGGAAAGGAAAGAGATCATGTCTTTTTAAAACTTCATCTGAAAATAATGACTCTGAAAAGCGCATGTTGTTATCTAAAAAAACTATAATCACCATCTCGAATTTGTCATCCTGCCAAGCAAGCTGGTGCTGGAGAAGCAGGGAGCTGCCAGGGGGTCATTGAAGTTTGTGGTCCCTAAAATTTCTGGGCAATTCCTCTCAAAAAAGGATATGATATATAAAGGAGCTGCAATTGTGGCTTTGGAGAAAGTGACGTTTTTTCCTGGGCAGCTCTAGAAAGACTATTCCAGAGGCTGAGCAGCTTTTCTTGTGGTCCCTCACATCTACTAGGGAGCACTACAGAGGGAGTGCATTTATGTTGGCATATGGTTCAAACTATTTTAATTTGTAAAAAAAAAATTGAGCAATCTTGGAAGAACTCCATATTCTTCTCAACAACAATAAAAAAAGTTCCTCTTGAAAACTAGTTACTGCTTTGGGCAGGAAGAAAGGCTTTGGAGCAGCAGTCCCTGAGCAGGTCAGGAGAATGTTAATCACTGCCCCTTGTCCCCATTACATTACAGACTTAGTTGCAACTTGGGTCACTGAAGAAGATAATAGTATGTTCCTAAACTTCCAAGAATGTCTTTAAGAATGTTTCTCTAGCAAAGTGATTGTTTTTGAAGGATCTCCGTAGTGCCAAAGTCTGAAAAATTACTCCTATAATAACAATGTGCAACTGGACAAGACATAAATCTGTGAAATGATCACCAATTCTTCCACCAAAGTTTTACCAATAGATAGCTAAAGATAAATAGATAGAAGATAGATTTATATAATATGATGTAGGGTTTTAGTCATTTGGTCGATTAACTTTTATTTAACCCTACCATGTGCTAGGCACTGTGTTAAGCACTGGGAATATAAGGAGAGATAAAAGATAAAGATTCTGCTCTTAAGGAACTCACAGTTGAATGAGAGTGACAACATGCTAACAGTGTGTACCAAAAAAGCCATATACAAATTTGAAAAAAATCAATAGGAGTAAAATACTATAATTAAGGGACATCAAAAAAGGATTTCTATAGAAGGTGGGATTTTAGATAGAAATGATGGAAACAGATGGATAGATAGACAAGCAGCTAGCTGGTTCAGTGGACAGAGCACTGCATATTATTATCAATAATCAACAATGGTTGGTAATTATAACAATAAAATAATCATTGATGATAAATACAATGTATTAATATTATAATTTAATGATTAATAGTAATAGTAATAATTATTATAATAGATTATGAACTCCTTGAGGATAGGGACTATCATCATCATCATCACCATCATCATAGTTAGAGGCTCAGTGAAAAGAGCTCCAGCCCTGGGGACAGAAAGACTTGTCTTCCTGAATTCAAATTTAGCCTCAGAAACTCACTAGCTATTTGACATTGGGCAAGTCACTTAACCCTGTCTGATTTCTTTTGGCTTCTGGTAGTTTGGGGGATATCAGTCTTATTAAACAAACAAACAAAAAAAAAAAAAACAAAGGCTAGAAATTGACAAAACAGGTCAGAGCAGGCACTCAGTTGAACCCAAGACCCAGTATTTTCTTTCTATAGCTCATCAATAGGAATGGTCAGGCACTTGTTTTTAAAAGTGTCCAGAAAAAAAATAGTGATGATCAAGAAATCAGATTTAAGGTGGGGGAGGAGGGAGTAAAGGAGGAAATAAGATACTAAAACATGTAAATGTGAGGGAAATTATAAACAGCATAAAGCTTCTCTCCCTTAGGGAACAGCTGTGTATGCTAATCCCTCCAGGACTCCTCCCTTTGGATCTCCCTTCCTTCCTTCCTCCGTCCTTCTCTAATAGCTCCCTTGTTCCTGCTGGACAAAACTAGCCCTTTGTGGCTGCTCTCAGAACAACATTAAAAACAGGAATAGGGAAATTGTAAACAGGAGGCTTTTGGCCTACAGGCTAAGACACACACAGGCCTCTGAGGCCTACTTCATGCTAAGCAAAGAAACAGATCTTTGTTGCTAAAGGGATTAGGACTGCGGGATTTCTGAGGCGCTGCTGAGGCATTCAGCTGGCCTGAAGTAGGGGCTTTGTAAAGAGATACCTCCATTCTATATCTGTGAGCGGAAATCATTCATACTCTTTATACAATCTGGGTAATGCGATATTGTTGGACTGTTACACGGCTCTGGTGAAGCAGGCCCCTATCTCCTTGAATGGTAAATTCTTCAGCAGCTAAATAGATGGTGGTATAATTACCTTCACTGATTTTTTTTTTTCCCAAGGAAAAAAAGTGGTCCACCTTTAACCCTTAGCTAGAATAAGATCAAGAGTTAATCACTCCCCAAACCACAGGAGTTGTAGAAGTCTGCCCAGAAGTCATTTCCAGCATCCTACTTCATTAATCTCATCTTGACTCTTTTTATTAAAATGATAAAATAAGGTCATCTCCACGTTTTATCAGCTAATATCAGCTCTGATTTATATACTAAGAATATAGTAGTCCATCTTCCCCTTTGTGCATTGGCAAACTAGTTGCCTATGTTTAAAATGCCTTCCTCCATTCCTCTACTTTAAGGACAAAATGCTATAATTCTAAAGTGCTCACTGTGCCCCACACAGAGTAAGCTCACTAAAAAATGTTAGCTATTATTTATTTATTCTTATTATTTGCTGATCTATAAATATGTTTCCTACGTGTCCCATGCTTTGTTAGCCACCAAGCTAATTCAGGCTTTCATCTCTCCTTCTAGAAAGTCACCCAATCACAATATCAATATCATTCTTGCCTTGGATACTTACTGTGTAACTCTGTACAAGGTATTTAATCTCTATCTGTCTCAGTTTCTTTATCTGTAAAATGGAGATAATAATCCCTGGCTTCCTTCAGGACTGAGCTCCACCGCCAACTCTTCCAGCTGCTACTGTTTCCCTACTTCCAATCTACTTTGTATTTTATATGTATCTATTTGTAGACATTTTATCTCTTTCATTAAAAAGTAAAGTCCTTCACTGATACATTGTTGGTAGAACTGTGAATGGATCCAACCATTCTGGAGAACAATTTGGAACTGTGCTCAAAGAGTTATCAAACTGTGCATACTCTTTGACCCAGCAGTGTTTCTATTGGGCTTATATCCCAAAGAGATCTTAAAGGAAGGAAAGGGACCCACATGTGCAAGAATATTTGTGGCAGCCCTTTTTGTAGTGGCAAGAAACTGAAAACTGAATGAATGCCCATCAATTGGAGAGTGGCTGAATAAATTATGGTATATGAATGTCATGGAATATTATTGTTCTATAAGAAACGACCAGCAGGATGATTTTGAAGAGGCCTGGAGAGACTTGCATGAACTGATGCTGAGTGAAATTAGCAGAACCAAGAGATCATTATACATGGCAACAACAACACTATATGATGATCAATTCTGATGGACATGGCTCTTTTCAACAATGAAATGTTTCAAACCAGTTCAAATTGTTCAGTGAAGAAAGCCATATACACCCAGAGAGAGGGATATGGAATGTGGACCACAAACATAGCATTTTCACACTCTCTATTGATGTTTGCTTACATTATGTTTTCCTTCTCAGGTTTTTTTTTTTCCTTGTAGATCCTATTTTTCTTGTACAGCAAGATAATTATATAAATATGTATACACATATTCAATTTGTCAGGTATTTTAACATAATTTACATGTATTAGACTTTCTGCCATCTAGGGGAGGAAGTGGGGGAAGGAGGGAAAAATTTGTAACAGAAAGCTTTGCAAGGATCAATATTGAAAAATTATCTATGCATATGTATTACAAATAAAAAGCTTTAAAAAAAAAGAATTAGACACACACACACACACACACAAAAAGAAAGTAAAGTCCTTGAGGGATTGCTTTTACTTTTTCTTTGTATCCCTGGCACTTAGCATGTTGCTTTGCATATGCATAATATTTCATAAATCCTGATTGATTGATCAATTCACTGATCGATTAATATTCTCTCCTCTCTCCTAAAAGAATGTAGGCTTCTTGAGGACAGAAGGTTTTTTTGTTTTTGTTTTTTGTTTGTTTTTTTTTTGTCTTGGTATCCCCAACACTTAACATAGTATTTTTCATATATTAAGCATTTAATAAATATGTGTTCAATTGAACTGAACAGGTTAAATCCCAACTATATAAACATCACTTTTCCCAAATAGTCAAGAGTGTTCTGGATATCTTGGCTAGAACTAATTTATCTCTATTCTTTCCTTGGTGCAGCTAGAATCCCTCAATTAAATGATATTGTTCCTTAGATCTCTGTTGGAATCCATGACATGCTATCATTATGAAGCTCCTTCTCTAAAAGAAGATATTATCTAGTGAAAAAGTAGTATGGCTTAGCAAAACCCACATTAGAAAGATCTGGATTCAAATCCCACAACTGATACTTATTATGATGGTTGTTGTCCTTCACTCTGGAAGAGGACTAAAATGACATCACTATGTTTCAGTCAAGTTAATATTTCTGACTATAGCTGATTAGATCAATTCGAGCTTGGAATACTCTGTCACAGATCAGACACAAATAGTCTCTTTGGGGACATTTGGGGTAGATGCTCTAACTTTGCACATCTTATGTTTTAACTAAACAAATTACTGAATCTCTTGGTTCTTCAGTTTCTTCATGTATAAAATGGGAATTCCTGTGGCACTCAGCTCAAGGGATTGTTGTAAAGCTTAGATGAAATAATGTATATAATGTTATTTGCAAATCTTTTAAGTTCTATATAGATGTGAATTTTTGCAAGATGTTTCTATCCCCAGTATGGATACTTAAATATACAAATTATAGACTGAAAAACTTATGGATTATGATTTTAATGAAATGCTATGAAGTTATAAGAAATGATAAAAGTAATGATTTCAGAAAAATCTGAGATTTAAATGAACTGATGCAAAATTAAATGAGCAGAAGCACAAGACCATTGTACAGAGTAACAGCAATATCTTATTGATGATCAACTACTCTAATCAATACTATGATCCAATACAATTCCAAAGGATTTATGAAGACAAATATTCTCTACATCCACAGAGATAATGGGTAAATTCTGATAACAAATTAAGGTCTACTTTTTTCACTTTCTTTATTTTTCTTGGTTCTTTTCGTTTGCATGACGACTCATATGTAAATTGATTTTGCATGATTTCACACAAATAATTGATATAATATCATTTACTTTTTCAGGTTGGCAAGGGAGTGGTGAAAGAAAAGGAGAGAAATTCAAAACTCAAAAATTTTCATTTAGAATGCTAAAATAAAGAAAGTATAATTATTTTAAAATAAAAATAAATAAATATAGAAATTATAGAAATAAATAAATATACAAATTATAAGAGTGTGGATGGGTGAGATCAATCAACAAGTATTTGTCAAACACCTATAACATTCCAAGTCCTTTGCTAGATGCTGGGGATAAAAGTCAAAAATGAAACAGATGCTACCTTCAAAAAGATTATACTCTCTCTCTCTCTATATATATATATCTACATCTGCACATATATAGATTATGCATATATAAAATAAATGAGGAAAATTAATAAAGATGGCATTGAAATTGAAATAAAGTGATGAAGGAATAGGTATATTACCTGCCCCCAAAGTTCATCCTAATGGGAAAATAGTTATGCAGTGGGGGGTGGTAGTACATAGAAGAGATACAGAAAGGAAATAGGGATGATTGACCTCTTGGATAATTTTTGTTTCTGTTTTTATTATTTTTTAGGATTCAACAAAAATGGTATAATTTTCTTCTATCCACTAGTCTTAGGCCCATCATGGACATTAAATATTTCCATGGACATGGGATATTTCCATAGTATATCTGAGGCTTCTTGTTTTAATTTAATAGTGGGCTCTTAAGGTAAGACTGGAAATAGGAACCTACCCTGCAAAATATTGCCCTGACTGATGCCCTTCCCTTGTAATGCCACTAATATATTTTTAAAAATTTTATTAATACTTTTTATTTGCAAAACATATGTATGGGTAATTCTTCAACATTAACCCTTACAAAGCTTTCTGTTACAAATTTTTCCCCCCTACTCCCCACCCCTCCCCTAGATGGCAGGATATCCACTATATGTTAATTATGTTAAAATACTTAGAAAATCGAATATATGTATACTTATTTCCACACATCATTTTTGTGCAGGAGAAATCGTATCTACAAGAAAGAATAATCAGATAAAGGAAATACAATACAAGCAAACATCAATAGAGGGCATGAAAATGATATGTTGTGGTCCACATTTCACATCCCTCTCTCTGGGTGTATATGGCTCTCTTCACTGAACAATTGGAACTGGTTTGAAGCGTTTCATTGTTGAAGAGAGTCATGTCCATCAGAACTGATCATCATATAGTATTGTTGTTGCCGTGAAAAATGATCTCCTGGTTCTGCTCACTTCACTCAGCATCAATTCATGCAAGTCTCTCCAGGCCTCTCTGAAATCGTCCTGCTGGTTGTTTCTCACAGAACAATAATATTCCATAACATTCATGTACCATAATTTATTCAGCCATTCTCCAATTGATGGGCATCCATTCAGTTTCCAGTTTCTAGCCACTACAAAAAGAGCTGCCACAAACAATCTTGCACATGTGGGGCCCTTTCCTTCCTTTAAAATCTCTTTGGGATATAAGCCCAATAGAAACACTGCTGGGTCAAAGGGTATGCACAGTTTGATAACTTTTTGAGCATAGCTCCAAATTGCTCTCCAGAATGGTTGGATGCGTTCACAGTTCCACCAACAATAATGCCACTAATATTTAACCCCCACTATAATATTATCAAATCATTCATAACATCTTTTTAAAAAATGCCCACCTACAACATCATTTTTGTGGAATGAATTATCACCATCCCATTATTTCAATTAATGTAGTATCTTCAAGGAAACATTTAATTTGATTGATAGATATCTACATGCATTTGGGGTCATTTAAGAGGTTTATAGAAATGATAGAAGTAGTCTTGGGAATACATCAACTAACTACAATAGAATTTGATCCATTCAATGGAATAGGTTAGGTTCACAGGACAAAATACTCAATGACAATAGTAATCTAGTGTTTGATAAACCCGAAGACCCCAGTTTTGGGGATAAAAACTCACTATTTGACAAAAACTGCTGGGAAAATTGGAAACTAGTATGGAAGAAACTAGGCATTGACCCACACCTAACACCATATAGCAAGATAAGGTTGAAATTGATTCATGATCTAGACATAAAGAATGACATTATGAACAAATTAGAACAATGTAGGATGGTTTACCTCTCAGACCTGTGGAGGGGGAAGGAATTTGTGACCAAAGAAGAACTAGAGATCATTATTAATCACAAAATAGATAAGTTTTTTTTGTTTGTTTTTTGTTTTTTTTATAGTGAATATGAGATGCACAATGCTTTATTTTTTTATTTTTTTTTTAATTTTATTTTATTTGCAAAACATATCTATGGGTAATTCTTCAATTATAACCTTTACATAGCTTTCTGTTACAAATTTTCCCCCCAACTCCCCACCCCTCCCCTAGATGGCAGGATATCCACTATATGTTAATTATGTTAAAATACTTAAGAAATCGAATATATGTGTACTTATTTCCACACATCATTTTTGTGCAAGAAAAATCGTATCTCCATGAAAGACATATCAGATAAAGGAAACACAATGTAAGCAAACATCAATCAAGAGTATGAGAATGTTATGTTGTGGTCCACATTTCACATCCCTCTCTCTGGGTGTATATGGCTTTCTTCAGTGAACAATTGGAAGTGGTTTGAAACATTTCATTGTTGAAGAGAGCAACATCCATCAAAATTGATCGACATATAGTATTGTTGTTACCGTGTATAATGATCTCCTGCTTCTGCTCATTTCACTCAGCATCAGTTCA